>JANXHW010000001.1:90945859-91023359 GCA_026170595.1 Plestiodon gilberti rubricaudatus
ATCTGCTGGGGGTGGGCACACAGGGGTGGCAAAATTGGAGGCATTCAGGTGGTGCGGAGGCATGGGCTGCCCCTGCCACTCCTGATCTTGTACCACACCCTGGTGTTTCTCCTGATGTTTCTAGGATGTGACCATTGTTTGTATTAGTTTGCATCCCTTCTTGTGTGTATTCAAACTAGGTGGAGACAGCCGCGCAATACGTAGGTTTCTAGAGAAGGTGGGCTGGAAGGAGAGCAATTAAATGTGCATGACAGCAGTCGCGTCACAAGGACGCGCATCACCACAGAGCGGGGCGGGCGCATCACCTTTAATGACGCACCCCGCGCGTGACGTCACACGCAGGCGCAGAGCACACACACACACCCCGCGCCGTTTTCGGCTCATTTTGGAGCCAAACGGGCACTCGGGCGGGCGAGCCCAACTCCAGGGCCAAAATGTAAGTGCCGTGGGGACGCGCGTCACCCTTGTGCGCGCGACACCCCCCGGCGGCCCGCCCCGCGCGCTTCTCTTTGGCGCTGCCCCTGCATGACAGTAAACAGAAAAATGGATTTAAAAAGTCTTATTGCACAACAATAGCATCAATGGACTTTTGCCCAATAGAGTTGCAAACAATTCTGCTATGTTGTAGCATATTTCATATTACCAGTAGGCATTTCATTAAATGATCACACCATTGAATTGGAACATAGATAAAATCCCATATGTACTATGATTCTTGCTTCACTAGTCTTAGATAAATTAACACACAAAGAATCCCTCCCTTTTCTGCCCAGCAAAATAAATAGTCTGTACTCCTAAGAACACGGTGGTTGCAATTAAGGTCCTGACCCAACTGTGATGTAAATCCATGGGAATCTTTTGACAGCCATCAAGATGAGCCTATTCCAGATACTGCAACTGAAAGTCTCACCTGCTTAGCACTTGCTCATCTGTCCCAGCTCAGAATTTCACACTTAAAGCCACTTAACCACTTGGCACTGGCTGAATGCATTCCCATTAAGAGAACATTTTACAAATGTTGTCCGATTAAGCAGTAGTGTTGCTATTCATTATCGTAAGGGATAAATCAGATTCCTGGGAAATGTGCCAATAAAACAGTTTGCACTGTACTTACATATTTGACTCTTGATAGATTTGGTAAAAATGTCCTCATGTTAGTATAATAAAAGCCCATTATCAGTTTAACAGCAGAAACCTGCATTCATTTGTCAAGAATGGAGCAGGTTCAAACACCAGTTGCCTTTTCAAGTGAATGGCTAGAAGTAGGTTAGGAAGAAATCCACTTGCCAGCGAGAGAGAGAGAGAGAGAGAGAGAGAGAGAGAGAGAGAGAGAGAGAGAGAGAGAAGAATGGCGCATGGCAACCATGTTTTTAAATGTAATCTCTTTTCCCAGAATGGCAAATCTGCTACAATAAATTGCCACATTCATTATTAAAAAAAATACTGTATGTTCAGACTCTAACCAAAAAGGTTTTTTTAAGCAAGCAAACAAAACTGCCTACATTTTGAATTCATTACATAATTTGTAAAATTGATCTCTTATCAACATATCTCCAAGTATTGTTAGCCACAATTTAGAAAACAAAATGTAATTTCCTCTCTCAACTCTAATTGATAAAGTATCATTTATTGTTATATATCTTTACATTTCACGTGCATTTTCTTCCAAAATGTGTCTTGTCCATTTTATAGTCCATCATCAGTACACAGATAATTTGCTAATATTATGCAGACTAGGGACTCAAATTGCTATCATGCTTTTTATGTAGATTATGTAGAGTGTTAATAGGCATCTATTGCACAGCTACTATGACATCACTAATCACAATTTTGTTATGCACAGACACAGCCCTATCCTATCCAGGATTGGGCTGTACTGCAGAAGCATTTGCGACAGTGGAACAGAATTCCGCTGTTGCAAAATGGCTGCTGACAGCGCACAGAGTGCTTCATCGGGGGCCATTTTGGGAGCACTCCACAAAAGTTGCCAGCACTCCCTGGACGTTGTCAGGCTCCACCAGCTAAAGAGCTGGCACAGATCCACAGAGACCCATTGCAGAGCGGGAGACTTACAGCGGGGTAGTGGGATTAAATCTCTCTGAAACCTCCCGATCTGCCCCTCCCCCCCCCCCCGCTGGATACAGCACACTTCTTTTTGGCACGGCTGCACCAGCAGGGGTGGGGAAAGGATAGGACTGGGCTCAAGGACACAAACACACAAACACCTACAAAGAGCCTTGTTGGTTTCACATCCTGTGTTTGATAACACAAACACAATTTTTGAAGCTCTGAGATTTTCTCACCTGTTTACTGGTCATCTGGGACAAGATATATCGACAAGTGCTGGGGAGGAAGGAGAAACAAGCAAAACGAGAAACAAACAAAGAGCAATCGGAGTGTGCTTTTTGTAAGATCATCTGAGCGAGCAGCAAGCAATCAAGGAAGAGCTGCAATTATGAAAACTGAAACAATTGCCAACTCGGTTATTTTTTTCTTCACATGATAGAGCATAGGCACCATCCAGCAAATTTAAATACTTTTAGGCTCCATGTGCTTATATATCTCCCATGGGACTACCACGTTTAATTTTTGGCTGGATTGTGCCCTGTGTATTTTGGAGCTTCATGCTAATATTAGCTTTGAAACAAACCAAAAGAAGTGCAGAGGAGATGCAAAAGTAGATTAAAAGGATATTGAAAGAGAACGGTTGCAGCTGCAATACAAGGAGGAAGTGTTTTCAAATTCTTTAGTATGGCAGGCAATATTCAGAGTAGAAACAACAGCTGCCACAGGTTTGAACAAAAATTACAGTACAAACAACATGCAACACAAAAATGAGTAAGTAATTCTAGGCTATCCACGCTAAATTGCTATGGCTGGCAGGCCTGGTAATACAATGCTCTTGAGGGCTGTGTTGCATTGAAATGTTTGGTGCCTGGGAATGGGACTCATCAAGGGAGTCTGTATTACACTTCAGTGTTTTCTCCAGGAATGGAGAGTCACAGAGCTAACAAAAGGGAAATCAGACAAACATAACAAAAACCCCAACACTCATTTTCCCTGAGCCTGTCATGTCAAAAGGGATTCAACTGTTCACATAAAGACCTGCTTACATTAAGTCGCAAAACAGGTGAACACTGCTTAAACAAAAATAGAACAGCAAGTCAAATTGTGTTTTTCTTTACTTATAAGACAACCAGTGTCTCACATTCTCCTTCCCAGTAGAATCTATCTTTTTCAAGTTTTGGGTGAGGGTGTAATGGATAATTATTTGAGCAATAATGATTTTTTGGCACATTTATTAAGGTAGATCTTTAATTATGGAGCCTCTTACATGCATGTCATTAAACTGCATGAATTAGTAAAGTCTGGTCAGACCAGCAAAGCAGTGAAAGAACAAGGATTTTTAAAGCTTCATCAGATAACTGCTTACAAAAGCTTGCTAGGAATAAGTACCTTTCCTTGAGGATGAAGCAAAACAGATGTCTTGAGACTGCGGGAACTGAATAGTATTGGTCATTATTGCATTCCAGGCACTTGCATGTTTACTGCAACTGAATACACAGGCATATTGATCAGGAAGTGCTAACTAGAAGCCACATATTTGTCTGCCCAATCCTATCCCCTGCCATGTTACAGCATGCAGCCATGCTATTGGAGGCTGCCTTGCATGCTACAGGGGGGGGGGGGGATCAGACAGCCTGCAGAAGGTAAGTAAACATTTTTTACTTACCCTCCACTAGGTTGCCTGATCACCAATGGGTCTCCTTGGACCTACGCCAGCTATATAGCTGGCACAAGTCTGAGGAGAGCCAGAAGGCAAGGCAGGGAGGAAAATGGGGGATAAGATCCAGCATGCATGACTGTTGCCAGATCCACCTCCTCCCTCCCTCAACACACCCTTCATTTCCTCCCCCGACATGCCCCATTACTCCCCCCTCCCCGCTCCCAACTTACCAGCACCTGTGAAGCCTCCCAAAGCCATTGCCACAGGCGCCATTCCTCTCTCAGTTTGCGGCAGTGGCCTGGCAGCACACTACAGCGGCTCTGCTTTTGTGGTGCCATAAAGGATCTTATGCTGTCAGAATGCTAATTCTGGCAGCAGAAGGCCCCAGTAGGATTGGGGCCTTTGATTTGTAACACCTGGGAGACATTGATTCAACCCTTTAACTTCTCAAAGCAAAACTGAAAGGAGACAGCTTGTATCTATCTGTGTATCAATATATACTACCATCTTCTGGTTCCGTGGCATCTTGTGTTTGAGAACTAAAAAAATAAATGTGAAGTTCTATTTAAAAGAATTCCCCTTTAAATGTTTTTGGGAGACTGTGAACAAGACCAAAGAGTGTATCCCATTCAGAGTGAGGGCACAGGAACCATTTTCTTACTTGCAGTTGACTATGTGATGATTTCTTCATTGTTCTTACATGACCAGGCTCGTATCATAATTTCTGCTGACAACAAAAAGCTATTTGAGCCTGAGCCAATTGGAGAATCAATAAGCAGTAAACAGCTTCAATAACAAACAAACAAAAATAGGAAAAGGCGCTTTTGGGAGGAACATTTTGGTTCGGCCCAAAGCCCGCTTCTCATACAAAGAATGTTTGTGTTCAAGCATTCAGTACAATCTTAAGAACGTCCCCAAGGCAATACTGAAACCCCTAGGAATAAATATTAAATCTTCCAATTTCCCCTGCAAATATTAGCAACTTCTTGAACATGGCCACTAGGTATATTTTTGTGGACATATTATTTTCACAATTACCCAATGGTTTTTCCATTTTATTGTTGGCATGGACTTGAGCCATTATTTTCCAATCAAAGCAAAGACCAGCTAGCCGATCAAGTGCTCATCAGCTCCCCATCTGTACATAAATTGAAAGCAATTTTATGCGCTACTCTGCATCATGTCAAGATGCTATCCATTGACTCCAAAATTCAAACCACAAACCATCAAGCTACTTGAATCAGTCGCACCAAAAAACAGGCAAAAACTTAACATTTTCTATATAGTGCGGTACCACTTTTGGACCACTTGTGCAATGATGACTCCCAGATTTTACCCCCATCTCTTCGGAGTTAGAATCTCCATATCTGCAGACTATCATCCATAATGTTTCAACTGACAAAAAGTGGTGAATTGGACTATGCCTAGTCTGTCCTCCTCCTAAAGCAAACTGAGCTCCTCCCATCATTATGTGAGTTAGATTTCATCCTACTAGTTTTGAATCTGAGCTAGTGCAATAATGTAAAGTACAATGAGGAAAATTCTGGGATATTCCAGTCCCTCCTGTGCATGTGACCTGCATAAGAAGATCAAGAAGCAGAAAAGGGAGGAGACTGACAGCACAGGCATGGCTAGTCCTAGGTCATATGGCAATTCGGGTAAGGAGTGTTTGCTATGCCCACCATGCCCCCCCCATTTGTTCAACTTTTGAATATCTTCTTTTTATTGCATTTGTGGCTCCTTTTCATAACTTTGATGCACAATTTGCAGGCATGATTTATCCCTGTCATAGAAGGCCATAATTTTTCATATATGGATCTCAACATCTCTATTCGTGCTTTATATCAGCAAATTTGTTTCTTCTGATTTTGTAGAGGCTTTCAAATTTTAAGAATAACTTAAATGCCCTGTCACATATAGCCTGGCACTCCAGGCAGTCTCATGCATCCTCCACCCCTAAATCCAGCCCTGCATACAGAAATCCCCCTTTTCTGTGTGCAACTCTGCATGCATGAAGGGACAGATCTGTATTGGATCATACCTCCTGGGGTGTGTGCGTGTGTGCATGCCTATTCAAATACTTTAGTTCTGTTGGAACTGTAATGTTAGCGCAAGCCCATAAATATTAATTATGAGAGCATCTGCTATTAGCGTAGGCATCAGGCTGATGGAGGCCCTGGGGCAAATGTTGCCTGACTAGTCGTTTTAGTTCCGGATGTACAAGGGCCATGTATGTGCATGTGTGTACGTGGTGCTGCACACCTGCCAGAAGAACACGGCCCAGACCAGGAATGTAATTCTAGTATCAGGACTGGTGGCAAGAGGCCTCAGATCCACAGGCCAAGAAGAAGGCCACACTTTTAATGATCAAAGCAATCATTTCCCCCCCCCCCCCCGACTTGATGAAGCCTTGCCTGCTCCAAAACTCCATGCGTGTCCACAGCTTGCTGGTGCAACAAGTTTGCCCTTGTGACAAAAGCCATCTCCTAGGAGCTTCCTAATCCAGAAAAACAGGCTTTTAACAAAACAAAAGAAGGATCCCCAACCCTAGCTATCCTCACCAACTCTATGGCTGGGCTCAATCAAGGAGGCATGTTAATAAATCCAACAGACCTCCTGAGTTAGCTACTGCACCCTCAGCCAGGGCAAGGAAAAAAAGAAACACCTTTTTAGGACTGGGGACAAGACATCAAGGACCATCCACTAACAAAGAAAGGTCCCTGGATGAGTTCACCACACAAAATATCCCATGGGATCATGGGATACGCATGAAAAACGTATAAATACCCCATAGAATATTTATAGGACACCAGACTCCTGTGTCTTCATTTCTCGCCTTCATTCTGTCTTGCTGTCAGTGTGCTGTGCATGGGGCTGCATTCCAGCCTCAATCCAAGAACCATCGTGCCATGCCGGCACCCAGGATCAGTAACCCCCTCTCTGTTCTAGCCGTTCTACCAACTTCTCTCTCCGAGCACACCTGATGTCACTGTGCCAGTGCGAACTGGACAGCCATCCTCGTGGGCCACTTTGCTGGGTCCCTTCCTCCTGGAAAGCAGCTCCAGATCTCTGGGCCTGCTTCCTACAAGACCCCCTTCCTACATTTAAGCCCCACTTTAATACAGAAGATTCACCCAGTCTTGGCACCCTTGCCCTGCAAGGCTAGCAATGCATCACACGCCATCCAGCAGGTATGGACTGGTGATCTTGGTCTTCTTTGGCATAGTGTCACCACAGAACCACAGACTCGCCACTATCTTTCCTTGTTTGTCTTATGCAGTCATTGACAACACACTTAGCGCTAGTGATTATCTGACTTCTTGTGAGTGTTGTGTGTGTGTGCGTGCGAGCACACGTGCATCTAGTTCAACAACTATTTTAAGGGAGGCCCAAGATCCACTGAAGGCCTCCAAGTGAGGTATACACTCATAACCATCACCACAACCATCCCAAACCTAGTTCTCAACATTGGTTGAGGTAGCTGTAGTTATAGTTAAAAGGTGTTTATCTAGTAAGAGAGATTAGCTTCCCCACCGCAAGTGGATGATGTTACAGCTCAGCTCTTGCCTGTAGTCCTTAGTTCAGGGTACAGGGAACAACTGTCCAGCTATGGTCTTTTGTTTGGCCTGACCCCACAGGAACCTTATCCCTTCTTTTTCTTCCGATCCCCCAACTTTCCTCTTTTCTCCTTCCTCCCCTACTTCCTACCCCCACCCCCAATTTCTTAGCCCCAGTTCTCTCTGGGAAACCCTTCTAATTTCCCTTTGTCCCTTTCTCCCCCTCTGTGCCTGTGCCATTATGCACCCATTTTCTTTACATTTCTTTTCTCCTTCCTCTTCTGCTTTCCACTTTGTAGAGACCACTTATGCTTAGGACCTAGCTTTGAGTGAATGGCTAAGAAATATTGTCATGCTTTGCTTTATTCCCCTTCCCTATTATTGTTATAATTGTCCCCACAACAGTGTTTGTTTTGCTGTACCTTTCATCCTCATCTTCCTCTGTATTCCCCGTTGAACCATCAAGCTGTGTCAATGGCCACTACATAGGATTCCCGCACACAACATGGCTTTCTTCCGTGTGTGCATGTTACACAAGTTTAAAAGCCTCCTCCTGATGACCCATTAGGCACTTCCACTGCATCTAGTACTGAAGATCCAGGGATTGACATGGCCAGGTGAACCCTCTGATGGGCATGGACCTTTGGCCAGAGAGCCCAACCTAGTTGATTTCTGATGCCACCCTTGCTTCTAGTAGGACTGCAAATTATAAATGATGTTTTAGGAAGTTGATTGAGGTCAGGGCCATATATAAGTGTGGTTGTCTAAACTCAAATGGCACAAAGCTAATTTTCACAAAGATTAAAGGATACATCTTCCACCAAATCACCTTTAAAATATTGGTACGGCATCACTATTTGGGTACTCCAGATAAAATAGCTCCACAAAAATGCACACATAAAAAGCTAGGTTAGATTAGAAAAAGAAATTGACAATAAGTCTGACATTGGAACCACTTAAACATTAGAAAGATTATTTAAATGAGTGAGGTTAGTGCTGGTGAGTGGCTTGAGTATCTCAGCTGTTGCTTCTTCAGAAAGAGGGGAAAAAACCCTTAACCATATAAGGACCTACCTTTATTGGAAACACTGCTGATCCTCAGAGCATTAAATGTCCTTGCAGAAGATATCATTGTTCACAAGGACTGTCAGAACGGTTAATTACTCAGGTGGAGTTAGCATACAGCTCATTAAACCATGTCAAAACTTTCAGTCCTACTGTACTGTCTCATTCCCTTTAGGGGCTCTCCTATCAGTATAATTTGATCGTTAAAAATACATCAATTCTATCATATGTTATACATAATCCCCCTCCCCCAAAGAAAGAAAGAAAAGAAACAATTGTTACTAAATGGTTATAATTTTATCCAAAGTACTGCTGCGGCGAAGTCAAGGGTATGTAATTAACATACAGCGGGTGTATTTTTGTGCAAGGGTGTGCTGGTAAGCTGTTTTCACTGCCAGTTATCTTAACTGTCACAATGCTGTAAAAGAGCAAAATCTAGAATTCTTCAAACCATTAACGTTTTATCAGTGTTTTTTAAGGCAAACTCCTGGCCTTTCTTTTCCCAACACCTTCTTATCTACCATACTTTTAGTTGCAGTTCTATAAATGTTTACTTGGGAGTAAGCACTTTTGGCACTAACAGCGCAATCCTGTGTAACCGTGCACTGGTGTAACAGTAGATGCACCGGTGTAGGTGCACTTATGCCAGTGTAATTGCACTTACAAGGGTGCATCTACTGTTACACCGGTGCAAGTTTACACAGGATTGCGCTGTAAATTGTGTAGTACTAGTAGCAGAAGAAAAAGCACTAGTCACAGCAACGAAAAGCAGTGGCATTCTTAGGCGTTCTGGCGCCTGGGGGGGCGGGGGCTGGAGTGCCCCACGTTCCGCCAGAGCCCGGCTGCCGCCCCCCCCCGGAAGCGGAGCCTCCGGAAGCCGGTGACGTGCCGAGTGGGCGCGCTGCTTCCCGGGGGCTCGGCAGCCGGGCTCCGGTGCCGCGCCCCGCCGCGCAGCCCCAAGCCCAGCTGCCGCGCCCCCCGGAAGCACCGTGCCCACTCAGTGCCTGGGGCGCAGCACACCAGCTCCCCCATACAAAGAACGCCACTGACAAAAAGCCCAAACAATGAGCATGATCCTGCCAAAATTATGCACGTTTAAATTCTCATTGAATTCAGTGGAAGAGATGAATATATTTGCTCAGCTCTCCCATTGAAATCAATGAGATTTAACAATGAACTTAACATTGGCTGGAACATGCCTGTTCAAACATATGGATGTAAGAGTTCTCCAGCTACATGCCATCCTTCTACAACTTTTGCAAACAAGAGGTAAAGCTGTTTACTGCCACCACCCATGACGTTTATTTACTTTCATTGCCTACCCTCAGCTGAAACCATACTGACCTGAAGCTATATGATGTTTGTTCATAGCATGCAAAGGTGAATTGGATGACACCATGGCTTCCTAAAGCAGGTTAATAAGCTGATCAAACTTTGATTTTAGTGTACAATGCATGGACTCTCCCACCTTCAGCAAGATGAAACACAAGAGTTCATTCATTCACTGAACGTTCAGCCACTTCCATGAGCACCAAACATTGTCCAAAGCAATTATGCTTCAGTTACTTTTGTATGTCATATGGCTTCATGTTAAAACACATAGGGGTGTATCCTAAGGGATGTGTGTGAAAGAGTCCTTGTGGAAGCAAACTTCCCTGCTCTCTCCTTGGCCCAATAGTCCTCTGTGCCCCCACAAAACCACCCTAGAAGCAGTGGCGTAGCCCATGACTTCATCCATGACTTCTGGAAGTGACGTCACTCACCCCCCCCCCGTGACATCATGGATGCTGAGAATGGTACCTAGGGGAAGTGGGCAGGTGGGGACCTCCCAAAGCCTCCAAAGTGCACGAGTAGTGCTTTGGAGGTCTCCCAGAGTAGCGCAAGTGATGCGAAAAACCTTGCCGCTGCTGCCAAATTGCCACCGATGTGGCAGCTTTGACACACACACACCCGTGGTGGCACCCGGGTGGCTTGGCACCTGGGGGCGGTGGGCCCCCCTGCCCCCCTAGCTACACCACTGCCTGGTTGGGAGACAATCCACTGCAGGAGTCAGTGGTCTGCAGAGAACGAAGGTTATGGAGATATCAGTGAGAATTGTTCCCTTGCCTCTTGTGTGAAATGCCTTCATGGAAGAGACGGTTAGGATACAACACATTGCTGCTGCTGCTGCTGCTGCTGCTGCTGCTGCTGTTGTTTTCATTTCTAAAGCATTATAATGTGTAAAGTCGTTTTACTGCCTTGGTCTCCACAACAATCCTGTTAAGTAATTTGGATTCCCAATTCATTTGTAAGGATTTGAAAGAAGAAACCATGACCTAGCAAGACCTAGTAAAGTCAGGGCTGAAGAAACAACTGAACCCAGGTCTTATATACATATTTGCGCATTATAAGGAAGTATTGACAGAGAATGTATAATAAGTAATTGGTATATCCCTTTACTGTTCTCTTGATGCAAAATGCAAAGCGGTAATTCATACACACAGAGACAAACGGACACAGAGTAAGGTGTACACCATTCAGAAGTGTGTGGAGCTTGCACATCTTTTCACAGGTGAGGTGCCTAAGTAACTGTGTTGCACATTACATTGGAAAGCAGGAAAGGAGGATGAGCAAGTGACTTGAGCAACCCCTGTTGGCTCTTCCTTGTAATCTGGGAAGCTGCATTCAGTCCAGTTATTTAGCCAGTGTTCCACAACAGCTCATGAAATATGTTTGTCTTCTAACTGTTTGGCTTCTCAAGGGATGTTTTGCGAGGATCCCCCAAATTAGGACAGATGTCATTTGGCTTTCAAATATAATGAATTACAGAACAATCCAGAGTGTGGTAAAACTTGTTGAAATATAATTCTGGATTTTTCAGAGAAAAAAAAAATTAAAGCAAGAGAAATTAAAAGCGAACATTCCAGCTTTAAAGTTTAAAATCGAATTGATTTTTGTGCACGAATGTATAAATGATGGACTCCCTGCTCATTCTTCTCCTCTTAGCTAGATAAATTCTTCTTCTCCTTGTTCATTCTCTCCTCTTTCAGAACACAACAGAGAAACCTATCAAGTCTGCAGAACCCCCCTCTTTTTGCACCCAAGGTATTGTGTATGGATAGAAGAGTGATAACCTACAGATTTCTCACAGCCGACCTCCAGGTGGGATAATGCATCTTCAAAAGTATAAACTTGAGCTCAAGTATTAAACATGCATGTCTTCCTTCTACAGAAGAAGTGACAAAAGAGTCATATACTATCAGTGAGAATGACCCATAAGTGTTTTATTTTTTTCCCCTGCTACAGAAGCAGTTAGTGTGGTGTGCAGTGAACCAGATGAACATTGTGATTCAGACGGTCTCAGCAGCTTTGTGGTGAAAGAAAGGACAAACTATAAAAACTACCCTCCTACAGCTCTTAGTTCTTGCTTCCTACACTTCAACATCCTCTGTCACCCCTGGCGCTGTTACTGACCCATGTTAAGCTAAACTAAAGGATGATAAGTTTGCTGCCTTCGCCCTTGTCCTAAGGGGCTGCACATTATCCTATCAAGCATCAGAAGCCATTTCTGTGGGAGATTTGTCAACCTACGCCGTCTTTTTCAGATCAAGTGAAATGGGCAGCGAATTAAAAAAATGTCATTCTCGAAAGGAAATGGATGAAGGCTTTTGTTCCCAGTAATAAATTGGTGCCATAGCCTGATAACACTATTTTTGGTATTATATTTGACAGGATTACTATTTCCAGTTCATTTAGGAAATCGCAAGGGGGGGACTTTTTATATCCTTTTAATAATAATGATTTATTTTTTAAAAATGATCTATAGAAGCAATAGCTGGAGTAAGAGTAGCAGATCAGGAGAAACTGCAACCTTCTTGTTGGCAGTGATTAATTAACAATTGTGAAGCCATCAATTCTAAGGAAAGAAAATAACCACACAACATGGTGTGGATGTGAAAGTTTTAATCTCCCTTCCTTTCTTCCTTATTCTTTAACAATTTCTTGAGCTACCTTTGTTTATTTTCTACCTATTTCTTAACACAATATGGACTTATACTGCCATATGATATACTGTATATACCTTGGGCTAAGGTCAAGGAAAGGAATAAGAAGTCACTTCCTTAAAAGAATACTTCAAAGCAAATCTTCTGTGTTTAACAGCAGTAAGCAGAGATCAGGAAATGACAGTCTCTCAGGCTCCCCCAAAAGCTGGTGTTTTAATATCCTCTAAGAATTACAGCTGCTTCCCCACGTGACAAAACACTTGCTAAAAATATGATAAAAGGTAAGTATATTCAACCATACAGGCATTATACATTTGAAATATCTCTCTCTCTCTCTCTCTCTCTCTCTCTCTCTCTCTCTCTCTCACACACACACACACACACACACACTGTATTGAAATGCATTTATTTTATACATCCGTTGATACTCTTCTATGGTATGCTTATGTTATTATGCCTTTAAAAGGGGTTTGGACAAATTCATGGAGGAAAAGACCATCACAGGTTACAAGCCATAAGCAACCTCCTGGTTTTTAGAAGTGGGTTTTCTCTGTGCCAGGTGCAAGGGAGTGGCGACTGGACACAGGTATCTTGTTGTCTCGTGTGCTCCCTGAGGCATCTGGTGGGGCCACTGTGTGACACAGGAAGCTGGACTAGATGGGCTTTTGGCCTGATCCAGCAGGGCTCTTCTTATGTTCTTATGTTCTTATGTTCTTATTTAGATTTTCTAAAATAATATGTAGGAAGCAACAGTAGCTTGTGAGATGGTAGGATAAGAGAGACTATTACCACTGGGCAGCAATGGAGGGGGGGTTTACCCACAACCATTACTGGTAAGAGATGCAAGGAATGATGGAAGCAGAGAGCAGCTGGAGTTAACACTATATATGTGGCTGCTGATTGGCTAGGAGGGCCAAGCTTGGGCACAGCAACTGATTCAGCCCGCCAAACCTGCAGTGTGCTTCTAGCCCAGGAGTGGCCAACCTTTCAACATGAATGCCCCTGTCCCTTTAATGGTTGTCTAGGTGAGGGCATTTCAGCAGGTGCCGCTGCTTTAGCAGCACCATCAGCACTTGCAGCTACACAACTCTTAAGAACGCAGAGGCCCTAATGGTAGAAGGTTGGCCACCACTGTTCTAGCCAGTCTCAACAGTGCTGAACCTGCCCTTCTCTCCCACTTGCCTCTTCGCAGCAGTGGCCTCTTCCTACCTCTTTCCTCTCAGTGCATCACATCACCTGTCACTCCTGGCTAGCTACTACATGCCTGGCTCAAAATTCATTTCCTTTGCAACCGACTCTGCAAAGACATAGTGTCATGTCATCTGTCGGGCTGCTCCTCCGACAGCTGCACTGGCTGCCGATTCGTTTCCGGGTCCAATTCAAAGTGCTGGCTTTGACCTTTAAAGCCCTATACGGCTTGGGGCCAGGATAGTTGAGAGACCGCCTACTTCTATATAGTCCGGCCCGTCTCCTTAGATCATCAGAGAAGGCCCTTTTGCAGGTGCCGTCGCCCAGGGAGGTGCCAGAAATAGGGCCTTCTCAGTAGTGGCACCAACCTTATGGAATTCCCTCCCCTTTGATTTACGAACTGCTCCCTTCTTGGATACTTTCCGGCGAGGCCTAAAAACCTTCTTGTTCAAAGACGCCTTCTGAGCCTTTGCCTTTTTTAACATCTTGCTGGTACGGGTGGGGGGTGCTGTTTTTATGATCTTGTTTTAAATGTAATTTTTTTAAAATCAATTTTTTAGATGTTTTTATTAGTGTAACTGTTTTTTTATTGTTTAAAAAGTAATTATCTATCTGTATTTTTTGTATTTTCTTTTTGTTGTAAGCCGCCTTGGGTCCCTTTGGGGAGAAAGGCGGGATAGAAATATTGTAAATAAATAAATAAATAAATAAATAACCTAGCATAAGAATTAGTGCCTGGCTGCAGTCCTGATTCCAGCAAAGCGTTACATTCATGCTTCTCAGTCACCTCTAACATGGAACTTAGCAGGATACCTGTCACTTCAGGGATGTCATGAGTGCCATTATTGATAGAAGCAAGGCAGGCTGAGTTACATAAGGAAACGAACAGCACAATCCTAGGCATGTTTACTCAGAAGTCTACACTGTGTTCAGGTAAGTGTGCATAGGTAAGTGTGCCTAGAATTGCAGCCAAAGAGTATGCGAGTAAATTGCTTTTCCAAGTTGAAACTTTGGTAGAAAAACAATGGAGACTTGAGAGAAGCATTCCATTTTTACTTATGCTTCACTCAAGTGTTTATAGACTCAATAGAAACGGCAAACAGCAAGGAAAGCATAGAAAAATATGTTCCTGCACTTCAATACATTTTTCAAGATACACACCAATGGACATTTGAAATCAGACATTGTCCCTTGGTCACCATTAGTCAGACGGTGAAAAAGCCACTAACCTTTCAGGATAAATAGCCCCTTGCAGTGTCAGTGCATAAGCACTGTGAATATTAATAGGAGCATTTCCTATTGAAACGTGCCCCATTTTAAAAAGCAGCTTCAACATTTCCAGGAGTGAGGCACATTAGCTTGTGTATTTTTAGCTTGAAAAGAACATTTCAGGAAAATTCTGGCTCCACGAAAATGATTATTTTTTTCTATCAAAAACAAGGCAATATTTTAAAACACAGGAATGATAAAATAATCTAGCTCGATTTTGCATGTGCTCTGGCTTTCTTAAGGCCCAAGCCTATGAGTCGCTACACTGATAAAAGCTCAGATGAGCTCGAGGAAATGGAAAAGAAAATGAAAAGAAAACCTGTAAGGTTTCAGAAACTATTAGCATCATCTCCAGCTAACCCCATCACATTCTATGGCAACAGTGCGCAGTGATGATGCAACAAACACTATGTCCAGATAGGAGGGATGGTACCATTCTAATCATATTTGTTTGACTATTTCCAGCCTTTCCACCCAATAGTCTACAAGCTGACTTACATTACAATAAAAACCACTAAAATAAATCCTGCATAACATGCCATAATTATAGTACAGATTAGCAAAAAAAAAAAAATGTTAGTAAGGAAAAGCAAGTGCATAGGTTATCCATCTAGCTTTCCAAATCCCTGTGAATAAAAAACAACTTTCCATCTAAATGATGTCAGCAAGGAAGACAGACAAATTTCCCTCAGGAGAGAATTCCACAATCTAGGCACTACCAGTGAGAAGGCACTGTACTGTGTAACCATCCTCCTGACCTCAGATGAGGTTCCTATGTTCCAGGAACACAAAACCAGAGATCCAAACATTATCTGAGTAAATGTTTATTAATTATACTCTCCTGTTTATGGAGAGTCAAAGGAGAGTCAAATTAACAGCGCAATCCTGTGCATGTCTACTCAGAAGTGTTCAATTGTGTTCAATGGGGCTTACACTCAGGCAAAGTGTGGATAGGATTGTGGCTTTTGATAGACTTACCATATGTCCTGTAATGGCCGGGACCCTTCCCGGATTTCGGGCCCTGGTCCCGGCATACGCCATCCCGGATTGCCGCCGCCCGCCACCATGCATGCAGCTCACAAATCAGGTAGCCATTTTCGCATTGCTGCATCGGTGCGGGGGGAGAATAGGGCTGTTAGTGTAAGACATTCTGCCAACCATTGCAATTTGGGCTATGTTTACATTCTGCATGTCAGATATCATGTGCTAAGGGATACACACAATAGTCTGCATCACTAGTTGAATGAGCACAATCATGGTACTTTTGGAAAAAGTTGGTTGCTTTGCACAACACGCTGAAAATGTCTAATCTAAGAACGAAGCTACACAACGGTACACTTTATTATGATGATGATAATACAGATGGGGACCTGCAATGAAAGGTTTCTGTAGCTCCACCCCACAAAAAAAAATGGCTGCTGTTTTCCAGGACTTCTGGCAGCCTGGAACAAAAGCCATGTAGCACTGTTTGAGGTCAGGTTGTGGGATGAGGTCAGGATCAGGGAAAGGAAAAGGCAACTTTTTTCTTTCCCACCATCCTGAAATTTAACCACACTTTGCTGCGTAGTGAGAAAGCATCTGGGTTTGGAGCTGGCAGTTAGCTCCAAGTCTGTATACTTTATTATTCAATAGTGGGAGGGGGGTGTCTCGAGTAGAAAAGGGATAGCTTTTCCCTTTTTCCCCTCCTGAAGCCTCCCAACATAGTATGAGAAGGGGAGTTTTTTAAATGTTGTGGCATTCATATACACCAAACCTCATTCCCACCTGCAGGATCCACTTCCTTCCCTTGCCCCCTGCCCCGTCATTTTCCCCCAGCTGACCCTCTCAACGTTCTGCAATCTTCTGTGATTCCTGGAGGCAACTGAGCATGTCTGCAATGGACTGTTTTGTGGGGTGTTTTCCTTTTCATTTACACACAGACACAGACACACACACACACACACACACACACACACACACACACACACACACACACACACACACACACACGTGTGTTTTACATGCGACTGCCTCACACGAATCCAAGTATATGCACTCAGTCCCCCCCCAAATAGCTTAAAAAGTGTAAGCGACTCCACCCGCCATTCCACTTACTCTGTTTAAGCCCAGAGCGGCCTGAAATGGGAGAATGAAGCAGCTGTTCCCTCAGTCAGTCCCCACATATCTCTCATACTGTGCTTTTTTTTTTAAGAGGCTGTACTATACGTATTCGTTGGTTTTAAGGGAGTTTTGACTATACACAATTTTGGCTTTAACCCCCCCCCCCCCAGAACATAACACTTGCATAAGATACGGGCCAACTGTATATCTCTGCATACCTGGGAAGAATCCTGACACTACCTAATTTTCTGTGGCCCTGTTTCACTACCAACTGATAGGACCACCAGGTTTGGTCTTAGCATTAAGAAGGAATTATCATCGCTAACAAATCTTCACCTGAGCACACAGTAACTGATCGGTCTCGGCTAAAGTCCTTTCATATCAGTCATGCCACATTAACGATGCAATCCTATGCATGTCTGATCAAAAGTAAGTCCCAGGTCAGTGTGCATAGGATTGCAGCCTGAGTGACTGTCACTCACTAGCCCCCCCCCCCTTGATGGTTGACGGATAAGAGGGTAAATTTTTAATATTACTTATAATAGTAATGGAAATGTGATCGCAATAGGGAAACATCACGCAGCCCAAGCATGCCTCACTTTACAAGACATTTATTGGGAGACTTTACAGGGGGAAGAAGAGCTTCTGTTATATCTTAGGGATGGTTCAGTTCTTCAAAGGCCAAGTTTAATATAGACGAGTCCCTGTTCTACGAAACTGTGTACAGCGTCATGTACATAGATGATGTTGTATAAATATATAATAAAGTACTAACAGAGCAATTGCAGGAACAATCAAATTAACAGCCTGATCCTGCCTAAGATGCGGTGTCCAGCCTAAGGGGCCAGCCGCTGCATCCTAAGCAGAATGCGGGCTGCAACAGCACAGCCTAGGCTTACCTCAGGGGAAGGGGACGTTCATCCCCTTACCCCAGTGTAAGCACCATGGGCCCCGATGGGCCTCCTCGGATGCACGCCAGCTCTGGAGCTGGCGCACGTCCAGGGAAGCCGTGTAAGGCTAGCCTGGCCTGAGATGGGGCGCTAGATATCGGCACAGCTCCGATATTCCCGCCCCCTCCCAGACTGGGCTGGCCAATCCTGCTTTTCTAGAATTCTAGATTGTAGGAAGAGAGCTCTACACTTCTACAGTTGTATGAGATTACACAGTATGCAGTCATTCAACTGCAATGATGTGTAGATTGAGGATGGGGCCTGCTACCATGCTCTCTCTGCTCCCCCTGAAAGTGTGTTCATTCCCCCTGATATGGTATAAAACCAGGACCATGGAAGGAGCCCTTTGCATGTACAATTTAATGTACAATTCTGTACAAAGCTGTGGGGAGCAAAAACTCATGAAAGTGATGAAACCAACAACGCTGGCATTCCCACTTCATCACTGGCAGTAAAAATAGGTAGCATTTTCTTTTATGCTATACAAGGCTTTTTCCCTGTTGCAACCTCAAAGTTTATGTTACATGGCAAAAACGTCCTGCAGTTGCTTGTCCATGTCCTTTTCATCTCTTGACTTTTTCTCTTTAAAAAAAGTCCATGTTGTATTACCTGAAAAATCAAGTCTTCTTTGGCAAGAGCTTTAGTGCGGAATTTGGCGGGGGGGGGGGGGAGCACAGCTAAGTGCAAACATTTTTTTCCCCTGCCTGAGCTGGAAGTACCTTTTTAAAATATTTTTTTGGTGGAAAACAGTAGCACTTGTTAAAAAGGACTCCACTTTTCCTTGCTCTTGAAACACACACAAAAACGCTCTCAAAACTATTGTGGGTTTATTAAGAGAACAGATTAAATTCAGCTGGCACATAAACTGAGCTTTTCATTTACTCCAGTCTTCTACATTGCAGGAAGAGAATAATAATAATAAACAATAAGAGATATTTAGTAGAAACAATATAGATAATTGTGCCCTTCCAAAATGTTTGTTGTTCTTTCTCTTGTTCCATTTTTAACACTGACATGCTTCAGATACTAGATATGTTTCCAGTTTTTGATTGGCTGCCGTTTTACGGAGGTTGTTTTTTTTTTTCCTGATGGTTATATACAGTATTCCTACTGTGATTTTATCTGTTTTATTTGATTATTGTTAGCCAGCTACCCTAGGAGAACTTGTCCTAAAGTTGGGAGTATAAGCATTTTTTAAACAAAGATTTTTTTGCATCCTACAATAGAATGAACCTAGAAAATTATCTTCCTTAACGTATAAACCAAAATATAAGGCTTAACTTCTCATGCAAAATACAGTATTCCATACCAGCAAATAGCATAAGAACAGTCACACTGCTTTTCAAACCACTAACCTGTCTGGCAAAAGGATGTGCATTACCAAAGATAGCTGGAAGAAAGCTTCCCGTGTGTGTGTGTGTGTGTGTGTGTGTGTGTGTGTGTGTGTGTGTGTGTGTGTGTGTGTGTGTGTGAAACAAACCAGTGTTTTTCTTGGTTTTTTTATTTTAAAAGACACATTTCAGGAGGAGAGGAAAGAGGAGGTATGAGTGTGGCCGTGAGAGTGCAAAATTAAAACGCAGATCCGTAAGGACAAAAGTTTCACGCTTGAGCTCTTGCTCTGAACTGTGACCCAAGGTTTGGCTGGGCACTAACTGCAGCCTGCCTGCCTCATCAGCCACCGTCATCAGCACCCCAGGGTATCAATCTCCAGCCTGGAGCCTGCTCCATTTCCTTCCTTCTCAGCTATCCAGCAGCAGCCCACTGCCTCTTCCCCGAGACCCTGCCGAGAAATCAGCATGCAACCCAAGGAAGCATCCTTTCCTCTGGAATAAAAATTAATATTACTTGTCATATTTCATGTCTGAGCTCTTTTCATGCTTTATCCTCTGGTAATGAGGGCTAAATTACCAATATTAGTAGATTTTCATGGCTAGCACAGAAAGAGCTGTTACCAGAATAAATGTTTGCATTGCTTCTCTTGGACACAGGCTTTGCTAATGCAGCTTTGCTAATTATTTCTAAATAGGCAATAATCTGCATCCCCTAGCGCTGGGTAGTGGATTGGCCACGTACCTGCTATTTCCCTTATTTACATGTTTTACAACTTTATCAACTACACTAATTACACTCTGAACACTGTTTAAAATTTTCTGTTAATAGAGATACAATGATGCACCAGAGGATGTGTATTTATGCCATAATTACGCCTCTGTTCCTGCGATGCAGTCTCCAATTAGCTGTCGACGGTGGCACAAGCAGCTGCCTGGTATTCTAAAGCAGTGAAACATCTGCACGGAGGATGATACGCTCACATGGATTTTTTTTTTTAAAGCCTAGAAATTTACACCCAAGGGAGTGCAGACAAATAGGAGCCTGTCATGTGTAGGGATGATTAGAAATCCTCACCATGGCAACATTGGAGCAGCCATGTCACAGAGAGAGGGGACACATGTCTAGATGAAAACGCTAAAAACATTTGCCTTCCCCCCACCCCCTAAGCTTCAGGATTCCCAACTTCTTCTCCCTTCCCCCCACCCTCTTCCTTTCTCCCTTTTCACATCCTTCTCCTTGCATCTAAAGCCAACCAAAACAGCAGGTGAAAAGGCCAAAATATGCAGGCCCTGGAAGGCATACGACATAGGATATTTTGTGTCAGGGAAAACATGAGCACTTTGGCAAATGCGGAGGTACTGACTATCTGAAAATGTCCAGTGGTTATTTATTTTTTTTAAATTGGTATTCTCTCCATTTTGGAGAAGCGAGTGGGAAGTTGGCTAGGGCTAATGCCTCGGATAAAGGGGACACGAAGGGAATACTGACAAGTTTAAGGAATAAATCAAATATCTTGATCCTGCAGGGCATTGGGGGCCACCTTTCAACCTGCATTAATGCCTACAAATTCTCCCTGAATGGTTGGTATGGGGGAAAAAAGGACAAACATCTGCTAATCTGGTATAAGGCCTTCGTAATCATGTGCTACTTCTGCAATCAGCCATTCTGTGTAAAGAAAGTGTAGCGCGTGGGGGTGGGGGTGGGGTCTCCTAGCTATTATTCAACTAAAAAAAATTGAAAGCCTTAATTATTGAGATAAGTTAATTATAACATGCTCCTTCTGGGACACTACCATCGTAGATTCTACCATATCAATTTAATAGAATAGAAACTTCTTCATTAAGGAGAGTTAAAAAGAAAAGTTTGAAATCTGAATGCCTCTGAATTTCAAGGCATTTCATGTAGGTTTGATTTCACCATCTTAAGTCATAATTGACCCCTTCTATAGTTCTGCAGCAGGGTTAGATTAAAAAAAAAGGAATGTTTTTCCCAAAATACAGCAAATTCTTCCCAATGGCCTGAAGGTTTCAGGGTAATAACAATTTTGCAAAAACAGCTGTAGCTTTGTATATATGGCATTGCAAAAGTTTTGCAACTCAGTAGATTTCTGGAACAGGACCAACTCTACGTTTTCGTGATCTTCCTTGTTCCGTTTAGTTTCTCTTCCAGTTGCTGTTGCTGCTCCTCCTCCTAACTAGGTATGTTGATTCAGAGTAGTTGCATCACAAGCAGGCCATGTGGGGAGGGATGATGCCCCCCTTCGCTCCTGGAAGGATTCATTTGAAGCCTTCTAGGACTTGAGGCAGGTGGGAGGGTCCAGAATATGTGCTGGTTTGGGCATGTTTCAGCTCCATGACTGCAAACGCAGCCCTCCAGCTGCAAAAACAAACAAACAAAAACAGCCACGTAGCGAAAAAAATCCTGCCGTAGCTCCTCCTCGCAAGACCACAGTTGTTACCCAGGGGCATTGCATCCCCCACCCACCCCCATAACAATTCCACTGATTCAGAGCAAAGATCAAGGTGTTTCTAGTAAACAGAGGCCAAGAGTCAGCTCTCCTTATTCTGCAAACTTCTTTTCTTCATTCCAGATGTGTCTGTCTGGTAGGCAGAGTCTGGTTATTCAGCAAGTGAGTACTTACTCAGAGGCAATCTGTGTGGTCCTTATCACCACACAGGTTCAATGACCATATCCTGGTATTTAAGAAAAACAAAACAGGTCTCAAGACTAAACCTTGCCTTAAAGGAAACCCTACCCATCCCCTTTGAAAGTTCCTTGGCCACTTCTGCCCCTCTGTGTCTGGTTTTTCAAGAAATAGAGTGCCCAACACTGTTTATCTAAGGAGCATTCAAAGGATTTACAGCCCAATCCTACCTAACTCCCTAACTTCCTACCTAACTTCCACTGCATCCCACAGGGGATTTTCGGCTTCTGGAGGTCTCCTCAGGGTAAGGAGACATTCGTCCCCTTACCCTGAGGAGCTGCTATGGTCAGCTGCTATGGGTCAACTCAGACCTGCACCAGCAATATCGCTAGCACAAGTCCAGTGGCATTGCTGGAGGGGGTGCGGCACCGCAAGTGTTGCAAGGTACTACACCGCGCCTTGCAAACCGGTGTATCGCAGCCCCTCCCACTCACCAGCAAAGCCATTCTGATGCCGAAGGTAATGCGCTGCGTGTTGCCTTTGCCGCAGAAATGGCTCCGTGGGGGAGTGGGAGGGGCTGTGTTACACCATTTTGCAAGGTGCAGTGCAGCGACTTGCACCACTTACAGTGCCGCACCCCCTCCAGCAATGCTGCTGCACAAGTCCACATTGATCCGTGCAGGCGGATCAGGCCTGGGAAGGGGGTTGGATTCAGAGGGCGCTGCCACTGCCGAACATGTCCCTCCTCCTGTGCCCGATCTGGCCATCTCTGCCCCATCTCCCCGTTCCACCAGCCCCCACCTCGTTCTTCCCTCTCCCTGCCCTCCCCCTGCCCAGTTCCACCCCTTGCACTTGTCTTACCTGCTCTGGTTGACCTCCCGACATCCACTGGCCCACGCAGGAAGTTCCTGGCAGTGCTTTGCGGCAGCTTGTGCTGGCAGAATGCATGTTCTGCCAGCATTACTCAGGATTAGGATTGGGCCATTAGTGTATTTTGCTCACTTTGAGAAGGTTCAGCCTATCCCTGAAGCTGACTGAGGTGATTGCCCAGGGGCGTAACAAGGGTGGAGCGAAGACAAGTAGTTTTGCAAGACTCCGTTACACCGGAGTCAACGGCCCCTCCCCCTTGCTGTTGGAGCCATTCTGGCAGCAAAGGCAACACGCAGGACACTCCCCTGTTGCTGCTGGATTGGCTCCAACAGCAAGGGGGAGGAGCCGCTGACTCCAGTGTAACGGAGTCTTGCAGAACTACTTGCCTTCGCTCCACCCTTGTTTCACCTCTGTGATTGCCTCAGGCAACAGATTGGCGGGGTGGGGTGGAGACATCTTCATCTGTCTATGCACCTCCACTGCTCCACCTCCTTCCACTCTCTTGATGGAAAAGTAAGAGAGGGATTGAGCAGAAGAGGAAGTGTGGAGGAGAGTGGTGGGTCAGAGAATTTCAACACTTCCTCCTTACTTCTGAGTAAACATACTTAAGAGTGCACTGTTAATCATGACTATCTTTAGTTGGACTAGGATCGTGGGCTCTGATCCAAAGCTCTGGATGTGCTTTGATGCAGATACAGATGTTAAGACTGCTATCAGTGTTGGGACAGCTTTGGGCATGCAATGACAATACACAGCAGTGTTCTGTAACGAAAACCAATTCCTCAGTCACAATCCCAAGCCCTGTGCCCATAAGGAGCCCCTGCACACATGCAGAATGCAATCCCAAATACTATGCATATTACTATCTCAACGAATGCAGATTTCTCCTATGGTTCAGCTTGCATGCACTCTTTTGCATATGCATGGTCCTAATTTTTGCATATAGACAGATTCTATGACTTTTCGGCATTCAAGCTAGCAGTTCCAGACGTTTCATGAAATGAGGACCTATTTTCAGTCCACTAGAATTCTGCATACAATAAAAAAATTATCTCCCAGTGATCATGCAGAAGTTTTTATTGTTCCCGCTTTCCCCAGCAACAGATTTTTACATTCTCGTGTTTTACTATAGTATATTCAAGGAAGGTATTACTGAGCACTTATGTCACCAGACTGTATTACATAGATATTGCTTATTATGCCTTCCACACATGCTGATCTCCAGTTCTCTCACTGGCGCACATGATGCCGAAGAGCCACTGTGTGTCAGTGCAAGGACAGAGTTTATCTGATAAACAAGTCATTTTTGGAAATCACAGAAGCTCCTACTGTGAAACACTCGACGTGGCCCCTCTCCGAAACATAGAATGGGGGTTCTGGTTGACTGAACACGGCCTGATAAGCTCCACACAGCTCTGAATGCTGTTTGCCCACATACCAACGTTAAACAAAAGAACGGCAGACTGCAGAGAAAGGATGCAGGTCAGACAACTAAATTGCTTAAACCCTTAGGCAGCCTTCTGAGAAGAAAGCCTGAAAGACGACAACGTAAGCTTTTATGCAGAATTGTTCTCCGTTTATTATCCCAGTTATGAAAATGATGGCAAGGGGCACATTTGTACAGGACGTTCCCCACGTAAAGCAAGAGGACCACCCTCGACTGAATGAAGGACAATGTGTCATCAGTCATCACACACGAACACCCATCTCTCTATTTTGCATTACTTCCAAATGATGAGGACCATAAAAAAAGAGACAGTGATAAAGATGCACAGAGCTGGAACAAGCACAGCCCTGTTGTTGTTTTGCATCCAGTCACCTGACTTGTCTTTGGGAGCTGGCAGGTAATAATAGTCTATCACCGGAGTAATCCACTTTGCGCCATTAAAACTTTGTTAGATTTCCATTGTTGTAACTCTGTTCAAGTACATTACGCCAACAGTTTAATAATAAATCTGCTGTAAAGTATATCATTCTGACAACAGCTGAGCTTGGCTGGGACGAAACAGTGATATGATTTCATTATGTACCTTCTATTACTAATATAATAAAATATTGAACAACCCTTGTCTGGAAAAATGGGTGTTGGAGAGTACCTAAAGCTCACTGGAGACTGTGGATTGGATAGTCCCTTAAATTACTGTATATAGTTGAACAGAGCTCACCTATGAGTATTTACTCAGGAGTAAGTTCTACTGTAGTATGTTTCACTGGAGCTTACTCTCAGGGAAGTGTAAGTACAACTGCAGCCTAAGGGACTCCCACCAATTAAAATGAGTTAGCTGAGAAACATGTCACAAATATATTCCCTTCCCACATGCACCCACAAAGGATGCAGAAGTGGGTGGGAATGCTGACAACACCTGGGCTGGAGTAACTATTATGCTAAAATCACAACAGAACAGGGGAGCAGACAGATTGAGACCTCCGCTCTGCTGTGATATGTTGACTTCAGACTGAGCACCCAACTGTGGGCCTCTCTTACTTCCTGCAGTGGGCTCCTTCAAAATTCTTCAGAGGCAGAACATAGCAACGGTCCAGAAGAACAATGGCCCTTTGCTCACTAATGTGGAAATTGCCAAACCATGCAGCTAAATTGCCACAGTCAGGTGTGGGAGGAGGCCTATTGTTCTGCATGATTTTGCATGTGTAGGTGCTCGCAGAGGAGAATGAGTGGTTAATGGGTCAGCGATGTGTGGAGTCCCAACATGTGGTTCAGCACACAGCCCTCCTTAATCTTCAATCCAGCTGCAGAGGGAACCAAAGTGTATTTGCATTTGGTGAATTATCACCCTGGGAGAATGAACAAAAAGAAACAAAGAACTGTTACCCCTTATGCTGCAATTTTCTGCTCCTTAGTCTGCGGATAGTTAGAGTCTAGCTTTGGCTGAATCTGAAAAGAAGTGGGAAGGGGAGGGCAGCAATTTATTGTATTTAAGTACTGCAACTGTACCGTGTAGTACTTAAAGTTGAGTACTTAATGTAAGTAGCGGTATGTGTTATTGGTGATGGGATTATGTTATTAATGAGTTCTGGGGCAAGCAGATGATACAGATGCATACACGAAAGCAAGCGTTTTGGATTTCAGAAAAGTACACAGCAGCCAGCAGCACACTGAATCAGTCGGGTATAATATACAGCAGGGGTTCTCAACCCTTTCCCAGACAATTACCATCTCCAGCACCACTCTCCTGCTGCGTACCACTGGAAGTGACTGGCGATGACATCATCGCCAGTTACTTTTGGATTTGCAGGTTTTCAGAGGCCAGAAAACACAGGTAGGAGACTCTGGGTGGGTGGGTGGGTGGGTGGGTCCTTCTCAGCATTCGTGAGAGGCTCGACCAAAGGCAGGAGCCTCTCCGGAGTGAAAACACGGCATCAAAAGCACCGCATTGGAGCAGGGTTCTGACAGGCTGGCGGTCCAAGTACCACTAGCAGTTGGCCAAAGTAACACTGGTTGTACGAGTACCACTGGTTGAGAACCCCTGATATACAGTATATATAAACGTGCACACACACCCCACCCTGAATATGTTCTAGTTGGTTTGGAATAGGAAGTACCGTACTAGCATGTGGGAAAGAATATTCAAGACATTCCCTAACCGCAGGCTACTTGGCTTCCTTACACTGCTGGTTTAGTTTCTTTTCTTTTCAGCACATATAATTTGACCTATGGCTCTCATATTATCAGCGTGGAGGAAAACTGGCAAATAGTTGCCTCAGGGTCAATTCACGTTACCATCACATTTCTGGCATGTGCAAGAAAAGGCAATGAAGGAAAGGCAATGCTGACTTACAGCCATTTCAACCTGTCCTGCACCAAACATGAGCCTGTGCCACAAGTGTGCCACCAAGGCTATATCTGGCTTTTGGCACGCCACCAAGCCTAGCGATGGTGTGTCAAACGTCAAAGTCAGGATCAATTCAGCCCACGGTGATGCATATAAGCAAGCTGCTTGGTTTGAGCTGGACCAACTGGAAGTCACCCCAGGCAAGCATGCTCTCATGGCTGCCATGAACTGTAAGAGTCATGTTTTACCATGGCTGAATATAACATGGAATAATTACAAAACAATGCATCAGTGTTGACTAACACTGTAGAATGTCTATACCAGCGATTTTCAACCGGTGTGCCATAGCACATTGGTGTGGCACGAAAGGTCCACAGGTGTGCCGCCGGAGTTTGGAGCACAGTGGTTGAAAATCACTGAAAAACTCTTCCAGGTTCTGCAACTCTGTTTTTAGGGCAACCGTCTGTAGTAACGAATTGTCTGTCCCTCTTTTTCCACCGGCTCTAAGGAGTCAATTCGTTAATACAGACAGTTGCCCTAGAAACACAGCCATAGAACCCGGAAGAGTCTCTCTCCTGGAAGCCAGAAGTGACATCATAAGAGGCGAAGACCATAGAGCACCATAGAGGTCAGTGTGCTGTGAGAAAAAAAACGTTGAAAATCGCTGGTCTATACAATGTCTAAAGAATGTTCAAGTAACTTGAACAGTATGTGTGTTGTGGGAATCTCTCTTACACAAGTGGGATCAACAGGCATCAATCCCAAATGAAAATGAGGAGGCGTATTCACTGCATGTGGACTTCACCACCTCAGTATGAAGCATTAACCAGACCTCAAAACCCTTCAGTATTTCACCACTACTTAAGCCATTTTGCTGTGCAGGTCTGGTTCATTAATAGTAACAATTTACACAGAAATGTATTTATTTTTCACATTTGTATACTACCCATCCTCCAAGGAACTCGGTAGTGTGCACAGTTCCTCCCCTCCTTTTTTGTCCTCACAACAACCCTGTGAGGTAGGTGAGGCTGAGAGAGAATGACTGGCCTAAGATCACCCAGGAAGCTTCTTGGCTGAGCAAGGATTTGAACCTGGATCTTACAGGTCTAAGTCCAGCTCCCAAACCACTACACCATCCTGGCTCACATGGAAATATGAAAAGTCCTTTTAAAACCAGCTCTAACCATACTTAACTGGTTGTTCATACAGTTCTCTCTGCATGTGAAAAAAGGTTTGTAGAGTTGCTGCCATAGTGATTTGCAGAGGAAAGGTCTAAGCCCCAGTTTTCAAGGCAGTGCATTGCCTTGCATTTCCCATTCTTCATCCAGTGCATTATCCAGAGGCGTCGCTGGAGCTCGGCGGGGAGGGCGGACCACCTGGGGGCGATGCGCGCAAAGGGTGACGTGCGGTCCCGCGCGCGCACTCGCATGTCACGTGCGTCGCCTCCCGCTCCAGGAGGAGGCCTCAGAGCGTCCGCCCTCGGCGGAGCTCCAAGGCCTTCTGAGGGAGGCCCGATGCACGATGTCATATTTATAAGGTTTTCGCGCCTGTGCAGAACTTTTGAGGGCAAATATGCCCTCAGAAACGGAGGGTCCGCTGCTGCCGGCTCCGGAGACATCCTCGCCGGCCGGCTGTCGCAGCGGCACAGGGGTCATTAGGGCGGCGCGCACGCCCTCGCACAGGGCGGCGCGCGCCCTAGTGACTCCACTGGCATTATCCACTCTGCAGACTAGTCACTACTAGCCCTTTGCATTCATACAGAGTTAAAGGCAGTTTTGGTACTTGTTGTTGGCCCAGGGATGTGGATCAAGTCTCTGACTCCAAGTCTCAAGTCAAGTCCCAAGTCTTTGCCCCCAGGTCCCGAGTCTTTGGTTGTGAGTTGTGAGTTCCTATCTATTTAATGGGGAAAACAGATTTAAACCTGAATAAAACTCAACTTGTCATAAAAGGCTCCGAGTCTCGAGTCGAGCCTTTCAAGTCTTTCACAATCACCAAGTCAAGTCCGAGTCAAGTCATTGATGCAACCGACCCCAGTCAGAGTCAATAGACTCAAGTCTACATCACTGGTTGTTGCTATGCATTTTCAAAATTCTAGGAAATAGGCTGTGCACTTTCAACAGCATCACTGTAAATTAGCAAACTTATAAAAAAAAATTAAATGTTTTTAAAGACAGACACTACATAGCTGTTGCAAGATCTTATGAGATGTATCCCTCTAGCAAGCCAAGTCAGAAGAAAGGCTTGTTCAGTATTCCCAAAAGGTGAAGAATTGTTTATTATTATTATTATTATTATTATTATTATTATTATTATTATTATTATGGGATTGAAAATTGGGAAATTTCTCTTTCACACTTCATTTTCTGTGTAGCTTGCACTATGATGCTCCATTGCATTATCAGCACAAAGTCTTTAAAATATGCAAATTTTCACATACATTCTTGAACAGGGTAGGGTCATATACACTCAACACATTTCCCTCCCCCCCCAAAAAAAGGGTTGTCAAGTAAAGTAGATCAAAATGTGATTTTTTTTTTACATTACTTTCAATTAAAACTGTGCCTATGCATGATGAATTCTTGAGAAAAGGCAAGTTACATTACATGGTGGATGAATACTAAATAAACAAAGAGATTATCTTCAGTACATTGAAATCGCCTCCAGTAATGATTTAAGATCTGTCAGGATTTTTTAATCACATAATCTAAAATGATGCTATTTTGGTAAGAGAAAAATGAAACCCGAAATTCTAACCCCCCCCCCAAAAAAAGAGAGATCACACAGTTGAAAACAGAGAAAGAATCATGAGGCTCATCAACTTTGAAGATGGGGTTGTTGCATCCTCTGTATCAAAAGCAGGAGGGGGGCTCTGATTCTTTGCTCCATGCTGCACTGACTTGAGTGTCCTTGTCATAAGGGCTGTGGAAGCAGTATTGTGTTCAGTATCATTTTAAAGGACCCAATTTCTTTCATTTTCTAGGGGAAAGTCACAGTAAAAGGTCATTCTTTACACTAAAGGTTAAAACAATAATTTCAGAAAAAGAATATATGAAGGAGATTCCAAAACTAGTCTTGAGATGTCTACAGCAGATTATTCAAACCTCCATGGATCAGCTGAAGCTTGCAAACACCCGTTGTTATTGGACAAAGGAAATACCACCCATCCCCACAAGATCATTCCTCGTCCAGCATGTGGCAAGGAGGGGGGGGGAGTGGCACTTTCCCATTGGTGGAGTTATGGGTGGGAGAGAGAGCTTAGGCAGTTATTGTTGTTGTTGTTCAGTCGTTAAGTCGTGTCCGACCCTTCGTGATCCCATGAACCATATCCTGCCAGGCCTTCCTGTCCTCCACTATCTTCCTGAGTTCGCTCATTTTCATGTTCGTTGCATCGGTGATGCTGTCTAACCATCTCATCCTTTGCCTTCCCCTTCTCCTTTTGCCTTCAATTTTTCCCAGCATCAGAGTCTTCTCCAGAGAGTCCTCTCTTCGCATTAGGTGGCCAAAATATTTGAGTTTCAGCCTTAGTATCTGTCCTTCCAGGGAACAGTCAGGGTTGATTTCATTTAGGATTGAAGGCAGTTATTAGAGCTCTTCATTCCACTTGGCAGCTCATTTCAAGAATTGACACCAAAGTGGTAGATCATGATGATGGAGGGCTAGCTGGTGTACATCCGAGGAGGTCCATAGGCCCCAGAATTGCTGACACCCAGGGAAGGGGACCAACGTCCCCTTCTTCCGAAGTGCTCCCAGGCTGCCTCAGGGCAGCCCGGGAACAGCATAGGATACAGCGGCCGGCCCTACAGGATTGTGCCATTCATTGCAAAAGAGTGGTCACCCAACAAGTTTGAGATGCATTCTTGATGCAACTACTGTGACAGTGTGGGTGGGCTTGGAAGACGATGGTATTGAATGCATTGGGTGGTGGAACTCCAACATCTTTAACAATCATGCTTATTTATAAAGGGCTGCATTGGTTTCATCCATTTATTCTGGTTTCATCTGGCAGGTGTCAGCTGAGCTGGGCAGCACCAATGCAGAGGCTCATTGTGGTCATTACATCTGTTTTTGGCCCACAAGAAAGAAAGCAACAATGACATCAGAAGGACACAGTTCAGCTTGGGGAAGATGTCCAGAGTCAGCTGGGTAGGAAAGAGAGGGATGCTATGGAACCAGCTGCTGCCCAGCTTGTGAGACTACCTGGTGAGTGATATGTTAGTTCATATAGATTAAACCAATCTGGGGAGGACAACTGATATGTTCTTGAGCCAGCAGACCCATAGGGACTTTGCAGTCATTCAACAATAGGTACCGGTACTCAGAATGGTCTTTCTTTGGCAGCATGGACAATAAAGTAGCCTTCTGCAGTAAACATTTAGTGAGGGGCTCAGGACCCTGATAACAGCTATGAAGTTAATGAATCAGGATTTGGGAAGGGTGATAGTGGGGAGGGGCTTTATTGTCCATGTTGCCATCATCCATTCATTTTATCACTTACAATATATAGGAGTAAGTGATACATATTATCACTTATATTTGTTCATTATGGGCTCAGATTTGTTTTTGGGGTGAGCTGCATGGTGAATGAGTAGCTTTATTGTTAGCAGGTGCTGGTGGGGTGGGAAGCTAAGCTGGGCTAGCCTTCCTTGCTATCAGGTTCAGTGTGGAGGGGGAGTGAAGAACAGTGGACACCCAGAGGCACGTTGATCAGTCAAAGAGGGGCCAAAGTCAATCTCCAGAAGCTCCCCAGCTCAGGGATGTTGGATGGAAGCCCATTGAGTAATGGGCACAAAGTCAACTGATTGTTTTGAGGTGGGTGATGCTACCCTGAGCCACCTTGACTTCTTGGAGATAATACGCTGGGACTATCGGGAGATGATCTGCAGGTTGGAGCCAGGGCAGGATTGCCTAGAAAAAGAGGAAAGATAAGGCAGTGAAGCAAATCCATCCCCCCCCCCCAAGGTAGGAGCCCACATTGAAAGGAGGGAGGCGTGGTCAGATAGGAGGACCTGCTGCAGTTTACTCAATAAAGTTGTTATATATTTTTTTAAAAATGCTAGTCTCTTGTTTTATTGGGGTGTATGTATGAGAAATTTCATCCTGGTCATGCTGGGATCCACCCCCTCCTTCCCAATCCACCCTCTGCCCTCCCCCTGAACCAACCAAAAACTCCCCCTGCCCATCCCCTCCCTACCCATGAAATGCCTCTGCCGCCAGTGTACTTGCCCTGGTGCAGTCCGCAGTGTGCGGCAGCTTGGATTGGCCTGGCAGGGGTGCACTCCACACGCCATTGCAGGACCTTTTGCAATGGTGGAACTATCTTTCCGTTGTTGGAAATTGCCCATAGGACTGGGCCGTAAAACTTCTGTGGTATGCCATGCCACTAGACCTCATGAATGAAAGAGGTTCACTAAGTTGGCTTATTCACTGTTATTGTGTGGATCCTTTGCTTATCTCATGTAAGCAAGTGTTCAAATACTGGAGGATATGTTTTAAGAACAATTCTGTTCTCTTTTATCCTACAGCGTTGCTCATCTTTCAGTTGCATAACAGTTGTACCAATTAATCCTAAACCTGGTGTCATAAATTAACAGTATTCCGTTAATTTTACTAGAACATAAGAATCCTTGTATCTAGTCTTTTAAGTGGCAGAAACTATCCTGGTAAGATGCGGGATCATCTTTCCATCAAACGTAACCTGACACCATCAACAACAGTTGATGTATGGGTGGTAGTTAAGAAGGCTAAACTCTTGATCAATACGTCAGGTTTCAGAAGTGATGGTCATTGCATAGACTTGGGATTACTAGCAGTTGCATTAACAAAGACAGCAGAAAGGTACATCAGAACCACTTATAGTTTGTATGCTAAATAATGGAAGGCATCATCATCAAAGTCCTAAGTATGTGTCTGCTTGTGTTCCCTCCCTCTCCTTCCTCCCTCAGTTTAGCTGTGACTCATTAGGGAGGCCAAAAACATACTAAACATCAAAGATTGGTTAATAACACATACTCCTCTCTCTCTCTCTCTCTCTCTCTCTCTCTCTCTCTCTCTCTCTCTCTCCCTCCTTGGGCTGCATTTCTGCTCAACCACGTGATGCTCCCAAACTACACCATAAACATCCATTAACATGATAATACCCATTAATCTAGGCAAACACAACTCATTTGTCATCTTTCTCTTGCAACCCATCTGTGTGCATTTGTGGAAAGGGGGGGTATGAGGGGGAAAAGAGAAGATTCAATGACTTCTCTATCAGTGGATTAGCTTCAGAGGAAGGGCTGAATTTCAGCATTTCTTTGGTAAGTAAAAGCTAATTTGTTTCAGTTTACTGAAACACCTATTTATTATTCCACTTTCATGATATCGCTCATGTCTTAAGCAAAGGACTTCGAATAAGAGGTGGGGGGGATTCAAAGAAGCAATAAAAATATCTCATTGCAGCAATCAAGGACAAAGACTAAATTAACAATTCCTTTTCATTAACTTTGCGTCACAACATACTCTCATTGCTCTGATGTTTTGCTTATGGAACAAGAGGCTTGTTTTAGTGGGTGACATATCACTGCCGTCTTCCATTCCTTTCAAGAAGATGCTTTTTCAGTCATTTCATTTTTTTTTTATGCCTAGGTCTCTTTTGTTGAAAGCAAGGAGCTGACGGCATGATCCCATAACCTTACAAGCCATGCACAAACTCTAGAAAAAATATAGAGGGACCAAAAAGGAATAAACAGAGGCTGCGGGTTAAACCGCTGACCCATAAGCTGTCGATCTAAAGGTCGGCAGTTCGATTCCCGCGAAGGGGTGAGCGCTCGTTGCTTGGCCAGCTCCTGCCAACCTAGCAGTTCCAAAGCATGTTAATGCGAGTAGATAAATAGGTACCGCTTGCGGGAAGGTAAACAGCGCTCCGTGTTCCAGCTGCATGCTATGCGCTGCGGCAAGGAGAGTCATGCCGGCCACATGACCACGGAGGCGTCTTCGGACAACGCTGGCTCTTCGGCTTTGAAATGGAGATGAGCACCACACCCTAGAGTCGGACACGACTGAACTTAATTGTCAGGGGCTACTGTTATAGATGTTAAATACCCTCAATCGGTGCATAAAAAAGCATTCTGGAATAATTTTCTCCATCGATAATAATGAGAGAAATTTCCTTTCAGAGATTTACCTGAGAGAGAAGTGATCTAGAAAGTTAATGAAAGATAATGATTATCATGGACTTCTTTGGTATGCAATGATAATCATGATTATCATTATTCTTTTTTAAGAATACCTTGTAGTGGGCCCTGGGTTCTATGCTGGGCCTTCCATGGTACATTGATTGCAACCAGACTGAGAATTCAGGGGCCGGGCCAGCCATGGGGACCAGGTAATGGGGTGGGTCCCCAAGTCGTGCCCAGCCTGGCCAACCACTGACACCTCTGTTTTCAAATTATTTTTTTGCCTATGTCACTCAGAAATGCTCCATATACATTGATGTCACCTTGTAAATAACAATCGTTGCTGTAATAAATATGCTGTGCTCAACATTAACAACGAAATAGGTTTTTTGGAACACAACAAATATGTGCAGTTCCCCATAAAAGGGTCCTGAACGTTGTTTGCATCTCTGTGTCCAAAAGTAAAATCGATTCTGGTACACATTTTAATAAGACCCGTGTTTCTCCTATTCGCCCTGTTAATGAGGACATCCCAAACAACAACCTGGTTGAGAAACCAGAAACACCAAGCCAGTTCCTCTATATAATTATTTAGCTGCTTGGGAGGGACCTTATATATATATATATATATATGTTATCATACTGAATCATCCTAGATGCTTATCAGCACGACTTCCTGGACCACAAAATGCGGTGTGCTCCCAAGAGAGCCTCATTACAGCAGGACTAGGAATCATAAATGAGCTTCTTGAGTTGCGTGTGAGGCCACAATCACAAAGTGGCACCTTTTTCTACACACTGGCACATTTTATTCTCAAAATCAAATGTGCTATGTTTTTTCCTGTTGACAAGCAGACTAGCTGTATCATAAGCCTTCTGTAATAGGCAGTAACAGAAAACAGAGATATACAGCAAACAGAAGAAGCTCTATAATTTGAGGCTACTGAAAACAATAACAATATTTAATTATATAGAAAATATATGGATCTGAAGAGTGCTTGGGATGTATTCAGGTGTGATCATATTATTCATGTGATTACTGCTGTCATGATATCACTGGCTTGCTTGAAAACTTTGCCATAGGATGAATCACCAAGAGATAGGCTTTTATATGATAAAAGGCAATAAGAAGAAACTTTCCCCATGGTGAGATTAGATAAGTTGTTAGCAGGTCATAGAATCATAGAGTTAGAAGGAACCCACAAGATCATCTAGTCCAACCCCCAGCTTATAGCAGGGAATTCTCCTAGAGCATCTCCAGCAGGATCCTGTCAAGACTTTGCTTGAAGTTCTCCAGTGAGGGAGGACCCCCCCCCCTCAGCAATCTGTTCCACTGCTGAACTGCCCTTACCACAGTTCATTTTGATCAGCTTAATCCACCTTTGTCAGATCCGGTTGAGAATCAGATCAGTAACACTAGAGATCTGCTAGCTTCCCCCTGCTCACCTTGGAGTAACCTGCAAAGTATTCAAATTCTCCTCTACTCCCCACATCACAACAGGGACAATGGATTTTCAGTGGTGGTCACACACCTCAGAGCTAGGCAGTATACCTGTCTTTTGCTGGATCCAGTTTGTGAGATTTAATCAATTATTTTCATTAAATAATTCTTTTTACAAATTCTGGGATGTCAGGTGCAGAGCTTTAATATGAGCCACGAGTCACCAAGCTATAGTCTCAAAACCAGGTTCTATTGACCAGCCTGGAACATGTTATATTACAGTGGAGAAGAGTGCTTCTAAGCATGTACAGAGTGCATCACTACAGCTAGCTTCCATACTACTGAGAATAGAGGGTAGAGGTTCCGAGTTAAAAACAAAAACCTTTGGTGCAGGATAGATGGGTCAAAGTTCAGAGTGAGGGGTAAATGACTAACCATTTGTGGGAGAGAGCTTCCTACCCAAATCCTGCAGGAAATAACTCATCCCACATATCTCCTTTTTTTTCAATACATCCTTGTCCAGTGTCAATGTCATCCATATTTGTTCCCAGGGAACACATAGCAAAGTTTGACTACATCATTTTTGTGCCATTCTAGGCAACTGGCATCCTGACATTATTGTAATTCTTTTTAAGGTAGGAATCATGTATTACAGCCTCGGGGGTATTACTAGGATGTATCAGTTTATATTACAAATGCTTTGTGTATACATCTTTCAGTCATAAAACGTATCTCAAATTTTTGAATGTTGCATGAATAATATTTTTTCTATGCCTTTTTTTTCCATCTACAGGGCAGGGATAATGTCTATCTCACAGAGATATTGTGGGAAGCGGCAAATATTGGTAAACAAGAACACAGTGGGGGAAAAAAATCTATTTCCCAGTTGTCTAGCACAGCTATATAAGTTCTGAATGTCAGTTCACCCATGCATGTTTGCTACTCAATTACTGCAATACACAGTTTCTATTTATTAGATTTACATCTTGTCCTTCCTCCAAGGAACTCACAATGGCACGTGAGGGTTCTCTCCATTTTATCTTCAGAACGACCCTGCGAAGTAGGTTAGGTTAAGAACTAAGCAAGTGGCTCATCTGGTGATTGTCATGGCTACAAATGGGTTTGAATACAGATCTCTTGATTGTCTGTTTTCCTTGTTCCATTTTACTCCCCAATAAGTGTTTTCCTTTGACTTGAATCAAACCAACAATCTGCCGAGTGCTTTTAACTCACAGAGCAATTGGCCTCCCATCTCAGACTCCTTGTTCAGCCTTGTATGCTCCCCAGAAAAGGCTTGAGTGTGTGTGATTGTACAGGGATGTGTGAATGAGAGAGGGAGAGGTAAGATGGTGGAAAGCCTCATCAGTGGCGTCGCTAAGGGGGGGCTGGGGTGATGCAATGACCCCGGGTGACAACTGTGGTCTCCTCACGAGGAGCCACAGTGGGATTTTAGCGCTCCATGGCTGCTTTTTGCAGTTCATCCCCTTCCCCCTGGTGTAAGCCCCAGAGGCCCCAAGGCTGACCCAGACTGGAAAGGGGTTTGGGATATCAGCGCTGATATCCCCGCCCCTCCCAGGCCGGGTGAGACAATGGCCCCTGCCAGCCCTGCCCACCCTCCCCACTCCCTCCCGCCAACTGGCCCAGGGCTTACCTGGGTCGGCAAGCACAGGTCCTGGGCAATGGTGGAGTGAGCGGCCTTACGACACTTTTGCAACTCCTTAGGCCGTTGGAGCTCACACTCGGCCAGCCTATATATAGGCAGGATTGCGCCATTCGACATATAAAATTATGCATGGGATGGATAGGATGGATAGAGGGAAGTTCTTTTCCCTCATGCACAACACCAGAACCAGGGGACATCCACTACAATTGAGTGGAGGGAGAATTAGAACAGACAAAAGAAAATATTTCTTCAGCGTGGAATTGATCTGTGGAATTCCTTGCCACAGGATGTGGTGATGGCACCTGGCCTAGATGCCTTTAAAAGGGGATTGGATAGATCAGGGGTTCTCAACCTTTTCACCAAGTGTACCCCCTGACACGGTCAAAATTTTTGAAGTACCCCTGTGCCAATCAATTAATTAATTAATTAATTAATTAATTATTAAAATGTAAAATTTAATCATTAAAATTACTCAACTTACACTGTTAGCCACCCTTTTTTTTTTCCAATTTTTGCCACCCCTTTTTTATTTTTAAAGAAAATATCACCACAGGTCTCCCATCCAAAAACAAACCAAGGCAATTCCTTCTTAACCACCTCAATTTGCCATAAGAGCTGCCTTCTTTAAATGGAAGAAACAATGTATTCTAAAACCCAGCATATAAATTGAACCAGCCAGTAGGAAAGCACTTAATTTGCATTCCACTTGGGAACACAATCTGGGGGGAGAGAAGGGGTGGTTTTGTTGCACAAGAATCTCTTATGTTCACTGTCAATGATGTTTCTCTTTTTAGTAATAAATTAGGGACTATTTAGTTAGATAACTTACTCACCCTAACTTGGATGTAAATGCTAGAAAGGGGGTTATATAGAGATTTGGCAGATATGGGAGTTGAGAATCTGTGCCATCAGCTGTGAGTCAGCATCTCCCAACTCACAGCTGATTGCAGCTGATAAGACACAGCAAGCCACATACCCCCGCGTTCTTGTACCCCCAGGGGTACGTATACCACAGATTGAGAACCTCTGGGATAGATTCATGGAGGAAAAGTCCATCACAAGTTACAAGCCATAAGCAACCTCCTGGTTTCAGAAGTACGTTATCTCTTAATGCCAGATGCAAGGGAGTGGTAACAGGATATAGGTCTCTTGTTGTTTTGTGTGCTCCCTGAGGCATCTGATGGGACCGCTGTGAGATACAGGAAGCTGGATTACATGGGCCTTTGGCCTGATCCAGCAGGGCTCTTCTTATGAGAGAAGCAAAGCAAGGAGGTCAGTCAGGATACTTCCCACCCTCTTCCTCATCAGGTAGCTCGGCATGAGACCTGTCAGTTGACAGACAGACCCCAGCTGGATGAACAAGTGGAAATATGACCCTGCATTTCTGGTGGCTGTGATTCTACCCCACATATATGCCAGAACATGACTGTAGGTGTGGTTTTGACATGATCTCAGGATAGGGAGAAGCACCTGATTTCCCAGAGGGAACATGGTCCTTCTCTGTGCTACCCTGCAGATCACCACAATTATTATTAATATGAAGATTCATATATCATTTTTCTGCAAACACGCACAAACGCACACACAAAGTGGTTGATATACTTTACAGTTTGCTTTAGACCAGCGATTTTCAACCTTTTTCATCTCATGGCACACTGACAAGGCAATAAACTTGTCAAAGCACACCATCCGTTTTTGGGCCATTGATAAGGCACACCACACTACCGGTAGGGGGCTCATATCCAGCGGCACCGCTTAACTTTGAAGCACCCGGTGAGAATGGGACCAGAAGAAATCACTGAATCAGAAGTAATTCACAGTGACATGATGATGTCATCGTATCACTGTGAATTACTTCTAGTTCAGCTAGATGAAGATGAAGAAGGCAGGTGAGCTTGCTGCGAGGCAAGTGCTCGGCAGCTCTGCCACCAAGCCGAAGCTGAATCACGTCTTCACAAAGATGCAGCTCAGCTTCAGCTTTGTGGAGCCACTGAACACAGCCGAGTAAGACTGCAGGGAGGGTTTCCGAATGGCTCGTGTTGCCACTCCGAACTTTTCAGAAACCCTCCCTGCAGCCTTACTCGGCTGTTTGGCGGCTCTGCCTCCAAAGATGGGTGAGCCAAGGGGTGTCATGCCTCTCCAGGGGGGCGTCACCCCTCCCTGCAGCCTACAAGAAGGGACGACACGGCTGTTTTCAGCCACTCCACGTTTCTTCTTTGTATTCTCATGAGTGGAGCTTGCGAGAACACAAAGAAGCAACTCGAAGCGGCTGAGCCTGGGCGGCGTGGCAGGGTGCAGTGGCCATGGTGTCACCCCCAAAATTGGTGTCACCTGGTGTGTCCTGCACCCCGCATCCCCCCTAGTGATGCCCGTGCTCATATTCCCCAATGGGCCTACTAAGAAATGATCCTGTGGACCATTCGTGGCACGCCAACATGCCACGGCACACAGGTTGAAAATCCCTGCTTTGGATTGTATACCACTTTCTTTCATATTCTCAGATTTTCAAACTAATCTCTCTAAAAACTAATTTTCATATGGAAAAAAATTGTTTAGCAACAATACAATACAGTAAAATCAAGTTATTCACTAAAAACACAGCAGCTTTAAAAACCAATGGAAAGCAGTATACACAACAGAATTTGATATAACAAAGAATCTGTATATGCAAAAAACAGACTGACCTTATGTTCTGACTTCCCTTCATTCCTCTTCTGATCTTTGTCATTGTTATTGTGTCACCAATGGTTATTACAACCTTTGTTACTTTCAGATTACGTTCATTTATATTTTGCTTCTGCTTTACTTGTTGCTAAGCAGGCTTGTTTTTTCCCCATATATATTCAGCCTTCATCTAATGTCTTGCATTTTTTGTGTTTCTGATTTTCTAACTGGATGAATTACTTCCTCATTCTCTTATTCTCTCTGCAAGGCTTTGCCCAGTTTTTCATTGATAAAACAAACTCTGTATAAAATCAACTCTTTAATTACTGCCCCCTTCCTTTTCACCTTCCTCTTTTTCTGTTTCTTATCTGGCTCCTCCTCTGTTTGTATCTACTAATATTTCTTCACTTGCTCCCATTTTTGCTCATGTTCTTCCCTTTTCCCAGCATCTCCTCATTTTATTGCTCTCATGGTCTTCCCAGTATTTGTTAAACTTTCACTTTCTTCTAATATTTTCCTTGCAATATTTAAACAAGCTGTGGTTTATCCTCTATTTTAAAAGCCATCTGTTAATTCTTCTGTTCTTACAAATTATTGTCTTGCTTTCTTTTCTTCTTTTTCTTTTTAAAGTCCTTGAGACTATCTTGTTTATTCATGATGACTGCACACTCTGTCTTTCCATTCTCTTCTTGATCCTCCTCAATCTGGTTTTTGTCCTCACTTTTCAACTGAAACAGCACTGTTCAAAATGTTGATAATCCCCTTATTGCCAAATCTGAAGTTCTTTACTCTCTTCGTTTGCTTTCTTATCTTTCCTCAGTCTTTGAAACGGTTAATGACAGTTAGCGTGTGCATTTCTAAATTGCATTTTGTTTGGTCCGGATATCTCTCACTCAGTTCTCTTCCTCGAATGCCCAGGGTTCTAAATGACATGTAGATGTGTCCCCAAGTTCAGCACTGCCCTCCTCTCTCAAGCATTAGACCCAGGTGAGTAGGGGAGGCATGGCACAGAGCACACTGCCCTAAGCAGGACGTGGCCCGCGCCAGTGCAGCTAGGGATCACCTCAGGGGAAGGGGACATTCGTCCCCTTCCCCCGGTGTAAGCCCAGAGGCCCCAATGGGCCTCTTCAGATGCACAGCAGCTCTTTAGCTGGCAGACGTCCGGGAGGGCCATGTAAGACCAGCCAGGCCCGCGAAGGGGACGGGGATATGGTGGAGCACACCGCTGATATCCCTGCCCCGCCTCCCAGGTCAGGCAGGCCAATTGCCCCCTCCCTAGTAACCCCGGAACTCCCTCCATCCTAAATATAGGCTAGATTGTGCCCTAAATTTCAGCAAAACAAAATTCTTCGGCTTTCCTCCATGTGTTTCTCTTTCCTCCTCCTTTAAAATCCTTGCTGGTGTTCCTGTACATTCACTCTCCCTTATGCTAATATTTTGGTTCTGCTTAATCTCTCTCTTCCCCATATTCTTACTCTTTTCAGTGCTTGCTGATTTCATTGTAGTATTCTAAGGGCGAAATCCTGTGTAAGGATCCGGCCGCGCCCGCCAGATCCCATCCCCCGCCACAGCCTGCCATGCAGCAGGCCGGAGGTCTACTCATCCCCTTCCCCCGGTGTAAACCAGGGCTGGCCCTATCTGCCTTCTCGGATTTCTGCCAGCTAAATAGCTGGCGGAAGTAGGAGGAGGCCGTGTAACAGCTGATCCGGCCCGGTGGGGACAGGGATATGGCCGACGTCATCCCCGCCCCCTCCCGGACCAGCTCGCCCAATGGCCCCCCTCCCTCGCCACCTGGACCGCCATGCGGCCGCCGGCAGGAGCCTTACCTGCCTCCGGCGACCGCATGCTCGTTCTGGCGGCGGAGTGAGGGAGGCTGGCCTTGTGCCGGCCTCCCTTACTCCAAAGTAGGTGCAAATGTGCCTTAAATTTACACTGGATCTCGCTGTAAGATTATTCCTGTTCTCTTGATGTTGCTAAAATGCTTGTTCATTTTCTCAACATTTCTTGTCTTTATTTGAAACTGTAATTACAACAGTGCATTGTAATGCTCTTTCCACTGGCCTTCTATTAAAACTTGTCTCTATTCCCTTGTTTCTGTTATGAATGATGCCGATGGTTTTATTTTGGTTTTGCACTGCTTTTTGACCATGCCACTGCTTTGTTTTCTGAAGAAACTTCATTGGTTTCTAGTTTTTTTTATGTTAAATTTAAAACTCATGTTCCAATAACTTTGTTCACTTGCACCTTTTTGTCTTTCATCCTTTGCATGCTCTCTGTCCCAGTGGTACATATGTCTCCATGTTAACACCACATTTCTGCTCTTTCTCACACTTCTAATCCATTCTCTGTTCTACAGTCCTTATATCTCGAATTCTCTTCCTGCTGATGTTCATTCCATTTTTTCTTAGTCTTATGTTCAAATTGTTTCTTAAGACTCCTCTTCTTTTCATAGTCTCTCTCTTCCTCATCTGCCCTCAATTTATTGCTGTCCCTTCCTGCGGAGCTGTTACATTTCCTACCCTCCCCCCCAAAAAAATTCCTTCTCCCTACGTGTCTTATATCTTTTACAGCCCAATCCTATTCAGACACCGCACTAATGGTGCACCTACACCAGCTCAGCAACCACCATATCCTAAGCTCATCCAGCTTGGGGGAAGAGGAGAAATATCAGAAGCCACACACAATGCCACACTGGTGCAGGCCCATGCAGTAATAGCCCACGTCCTTGGAAACCATGACACAGCCCATCATCCATGGAGCAGCACCGAAATGTCAGTCCAGTGTCCAAGGAGCTCATCACTGCATCCACTCAGCCCCAATGCTGGCGGCCGGAGAGGCACCACCAGAGCCAACTGAGCAAGGTGTGAGGGCAGGCATGCCATACGTTGGCTTCTCATCCCTCCCATCACTGCATCTACTCAGCCTCAATCCCGGCGGCTGGAGAGGCACCACTGAAGAGGCACCACCAGAGAGGCACCACCACCACTCTGAACTGATCAGGGTGAACTGAGCAGGGTGTGAGGGCAGGCATGCCATACATTGGCTTCTCATCCCTCCCATGTTACTCCCCACTCTCTTCCCTGTTTTGGCCTCTTTGCAGTTGTGCCGGTGACTGAGCTCTATTGGCACAGTGTTGTGTCGGCATTTCACCAGTATCCATGGCACAGTCATCAACAGGGGAACTCTCAAGGGCCATTCTTGACAGCAGGGCCATTGTTGTGCCAGCATACATGGTCATATGCTGGTGTATGTCAGTGATAGAATTGGGCTGGAAGAGCATTAGTCAGACTTTGAGCAGGGCCCTTTTTGCCTTTTTTTTCATTGCAGAATGTCTAGGAACAGTATAGGTGCCTTATAAATAATAAATATTTCCCCAGACTATTACTGAACAAACTGGTTACAAATCTGCAGCCCAGACTGACAGCCTGCTGTGATTCCACAGTGTCTATAGCAGACTTGTGCCATCACAGCTCTAGTACTCTTTGGGTAAAGTGAGCATCTGCTAACATGTAGTACTGACAGAGGCCACCTGGACCTGGGATTAGCCCCTTGAACAAGCATAATGCACACTGGCACCAAGATCTACATGGCCAGTCACAGGTATTCTTGACTGCGACAATAAACCTGCACTGCTAGCTCTTTATCTAGTAATGTTCCTCCTATCAGTGAACCTACTGGTAGTTTTTTTGAAGTCTGTTTTTTTTTAAATCATCTGGGTCTGCAGAACATAGGAAGAAGGTATATATGACTATGTTCCATAATAAAATGTAGCCTATGAATTTGTAATCCCGAAGGCAGAAACACTGGTGAAACAAGAAAAAGATAGAGCGATGTACATCTGTAGACAGTTTGAGGTGAAAATTTTCAAAGTAGTGGGTGACAAGTATAGATACAAATCCTGTTCCTTATTAACAGGATTTGTGCCTGTACTTGTCACACTGTGCTTTGAAAATATCTGACTTTGTGCAAGGTATATTGCTTCTCCCAGGCAGTTTTAATCGAAGAGGCTAATGTATAATCTCTTCAGGTTTTGTGTTTCTGTGAATTTGACAAAATGTTTTGAACACTCTTCCATCTCTCTCTCTCTCTCTCTCTCTCTCTCTCTCTCTCTCTCTCTCTCTCTCTCACACACACACACACACACACACACACACACACACACACACACACCCTCCCACCCCACACAATGCATAGGTTTGATCTTCACAGTGATCATTACAGTACAGATTTAAATAGATATTTTGTCTGTTAATATATCCAAATACGTTTGGATCTGCAAAATTTAATGTCTAATGCAGCAATGCACTGAAGTGACATCAAGGCAGAGAGGGCAGATATGTGTATGGGAAATTAAAGGAGCCTAAATGAATGACAGAAAGTCAACACTTAAATGGGTTAAGAAGAAACTCACTGGAAAGCACTTGCCATTGAAATCTAGTCTACAATTATCTTTGTACCTGTAAGCAGTGCCTTGGAAACTAGAATTGTTAATATGGATTAGTTGGTTCTCTCCCCATATAGGTAATTTAAATCAGATACAAACATACGCTTGGTAAGCTAAAAGAAAAAGAGGCCCAGTAAGATATAGTGAGAAGAACGTGGAGGCTGGAGAGGAGAGAAGATGAGAAAAGTAATGGTGCAAGCTATTTGTTGGAATGAAGAAAAATAACTTTGCTACATGACATGAAATGGTTTCTTTTTTGTGCTAGATTTATTATTCCATTTACTCTTAAAACAAACCAACCATAGGCATTTACCTTTGGAATATAAAGTTGCTTATTTCTGTACTGTAGAGTTTAACAGAAGTATGGCTTGATGGTTTCACAAGGCATCAGTCACACTTTCCCAACATTTGCCGATATAAATATAAAAGCTTCAAATTTAAAGGATAAATAAAGCAACACTATTATCTAAACAGGGTAAAATATAGCATCCTTGTGGTTTGTGGAAATTTTTGATGTGCCTGCTGGCTTTTCAATAAAAATCAATTATGCCTTAAATGTGAGCGGTAGTCAACATACTACAGACTATAAATTCAATTTCATACTCAGAAATATGGATTAGCTGAACTAGATGCCCTTCCATTGATTTCAGAAAGCAAAAGCTGATAAGGTAAATAATAGTAAGAAGCTCTCTGACACTCCACATCAAGTTCCGGATTTCCATATTATTTTTGTAAGAACTTTCCAGTCACTATAATATCCTCCTTGTGAAATATGTATGATGAATGGATATTATACGGATTGCTGATTCATCTCTATTTACAGAATGGATATTTAGCTTTTATAATGCAAGGTGGGAATGGGATAGGAAATGAATATACTTATTTCCTTTAGCACGGTGGAAGGCATGTATCATCCTATCTGAATAAAGCCATGGGTAATTACAGAACATTCTGATTAAGCTCATGTTCTTTAGGCTGGAGTCTCCTATAAATAAAGGCTCCAGAGAATAGGGCTGCAAGACAGCACCACTTTCTACAATATAAATGAGAGGAAAAGAAACACAATGTGCTGTAAATTCAAAACAAAATCAGCCCTTAAGCAGGAAATAAGAAAAATGCAGCAATAATAATAATAATAATAATAATAATAATAATAATAATAATAATAATAATAATAATAATAAATCACTTTTCCTAAGTCTTCAGTATGTTTCACCAAGAGGGATGGAAAGGAAAAATGGAAAGGCTAGAAAAGAAGCATGAGTAAGAACAGTAAGAATAAACACATCTAAAAATATAAATACTGAGGATAACTTTACAGTGTTTTAAATGAAACGAAAAATCACAGTTGTTAAAAACTGTCACATTTCTATTCTGCCCTTCATCTGCTTCAGTGGCCCATAATTGATGGAAAAGCAGCCTCAAAATGCTAATAATGAATGAATGATTGAGCGAGCCCAATCCTATTGGGCTCTTATGGCAGTGGGTCTCCTGATCCACTGTCATAAGTGCTGGTGTGGTGCCGAAAAAGGTGTGCTGCTGTCATTTGCTGTGGGACCACCCACGCAAACATCAGGAGGCCTTGAACATGCACCAATGGCCCCATCCAGGCCATGCCGGAGAAAGTACATTGGTGGTGGCGTGGGTTGTGAGCAGTTTGGGGGAGGATTGGGATGGAGAATGGGCCGGGCAGGGATAGTTCAGGGGTGAGATGGAGTGGACCTCAGTGGCAGCAGCACACGCTGGGACCCTATTCCACTTTGCCAGCCCAGACCGCTCACTGAGGCTCCTAGGACTTACACCAGCTAAATAGCTGGCATAGGTTGAAGGAGATCCATTGGCAGCCAGGCAACCTACCAGGGGTAAGTAAAAAAAAGTATTTTCACTTACCTCTCCCGGGTCACCTGATCGCTCCCCCCACCATAGGAAGTTCTGCACACTCTGTTTGTGCCGGTGCATCACATAAACATGTGGGGGATATGATTGGGGCCCTAATGACTGAACATATAAATAAATAAGTCATTTATTTGTGATTGGCCTCTGAACCAGTGCTGTGTGTCGCAAATGTGCCATAAGAAGCAGTACAGGCAGGAAGGCCTGCGCCATCCTGCCAGCACTGAATCCAGCCCCCATGCGTACTGAAGCAGGTGAGGCCACTCCAAGCAGCAAGGGGACTGGGGGAGGGTGGGGAGGGGGTGTAACAGGGTGGAAGGGCGGATCAGGCCTGGGAGGGGGTGGGGCCAGTGTTCATGTCGGATGCTATATCCTATCGTCCTTCCCAGACTAAAGAGCTGGCGGAGAACTAAGTAGCCCCATTGCAGCGGCTGGGGGCTTACCCTGAGTAGATTTCCAGCCAGGGCCATTCCCGGATAGGATTCAGCATGGGCCGCACAGCCCACGCGAAAAAGCCTACACCAGAGGAGGATAGGATTTGGGCTGCCTCACTATACAGAAATGTGAAGCCTGTCTTCCCAGTCCAAATCCAACATTTTGTCCATTAGAGTACACAAACTGTCTTTCTAACCCCCTTCCATTTTAGATATTTGCATGTTCCTTACCTTTTTTTGAAAATTCAGGTTAATTCCCAATAGCAGGTGGTGAAGCCATACAAAAACAGAAGTGTAGCCACACAAAGACTTGTTTCTCTGGTTGATTGTGAAGGCTGGAAAAAATTTTTGTCTGTCAGTTTGTCATACTTTTATCTCTGTGTATGCTACAAAATCAGCAATCTATCATTAATTACATACCTTTAGCCTTCAGAAAAGTTTATGGCACAGCAAATATAACATTGGACTGTGACAGGGGGACCATTCACAAAGCCCACGTCAGCCACTGACATAGCCAGTAGCTTTGAGCAAGTCATTATCTTTTAGCTAACCAGAGCAGGTCCATGAATGATAGTGGACTCCACATCTCAAGAGAATGTGGGGTTTCAAGTTAGGCAGGCATACGTGAAAATGCCATTTATGTGAACTAGTGGCTTTACTCAGATGCCATAGTGGCGGCAGCAGTGGTTCTGAATATATCCCGCGTACACAAAACAATCTGCAGAAAATGGCCCGCGATTGCAAGCACAGTCTGGCTACAAATTTGACAGGGATTACTTGGGGGCAGGAGCACTGTGATCTGTGACAATTCTCAATTTCCCATAATATACAATAGGAGTAATAAGAATAATAGTGACCAGATCGTAGCATTATTCTGCAGAGACATAGTACAAGATTTGTGAGATATTGTGCAGCGTTCAAATGTTATGAATAATTAATTGTTTAAATGCGGGTATAGATGGTAATGTACGACGTCATTAATTTGTTGCTAAATATAAAGCTATGTTAAACAGATGGCTTTCATTAATTCATTGTTTCTGGTAAATTAATGTTTAGAAGTCTCTATGTAGGATTTTGAGGCATTGTGTGAACCGAACTAAGAAAACTAACAAAAGCCATCCCCACCGTATTGTTCCATTGTAATGAAAGCATCTTGCAGGAAGCTATGCCACATTGTTCAGGGGGGAAAACATCCTTCGTATAGGTACACTTGGAAACCTGCAAACATTCATAAACAGCTCACTTTGGAGGAAAGAGCAAAAGTGCCATTAAACAGGTGTTAGAATTTAAATGACATCTCATGAGTGACTTCTTCCCATGGCAAAGAGACAAAAGACCAACCAACTCTTTATTTAAAGACATCCACATGGTTCCTAAGGGTTTCTAGTATCATCATTGTTGTTATGAAGATATTGAACTCTTTTCATTTTTAGAACAAATCAACCAAAGTTTCCACTCACAATGCTTTGACATGAAATGAAAACTCATGTTGGCTCTAATAGTTGCAGGTTTCACCTTGTATTTCTGGGTTTGAAATGGGGAATTGAGATACTGCAAGCCCCCTGCCCCCCACTGGCAGCTAGGCATAGGGTTATTTCCAGCTGAAGCTTGAAGAGAAAGCTCTATGCCCTTGATATTAACAGCACAATCCTATGCATATCTACTCAGGCGTAAGTCCCATTGTGTTCAATGGGGCTTACTCCCAGGAAAGTGTGCATAGGATTGCAGCCTAAGAGACTTTTAGTTCTCTGCTGCTATGTTTTAAAACTACCAAATTACTACGATGGGAAAATGTTGCATGGCACTAGTCTTTCCCCTATCCTTTCAAAGCTTTTGTTTAAATGATCATTAAGTAATATATGTTGTATACCCGCACAAAGCAAGAGTTCAAATGAAAATAATAAACACAACTTGGTTCAATACTTCTTGCTTGGAAGATTGCTCTGCATAAATCTTCGAGTTGCGTCACATGGCAGCTGTTATGTGGCTGTGAGATACTGGTTTAGGATTGGATGAAATAGCAAATAACTTTATAATGTTTTGAAAACTGGCAACTTGATTGTATTTTGTGGGCTAGTGCCCATTTTGTTCAATGAAATTTAGGATAAGAACATAAGAAGAATCCTGCTGGATCAGGCCAAAGGCCCATCTAGTCCAGTCTCCTGTATCTCACAGTGGCCCCACCAGATGCTTCATGAAGCACAAAAAAAGACACCTGTATCCTGTTGCCACTCCTTTGCATCTGGCATTGACTACTTTTCCTTCATAAATCTGTCCAAACCCCTTTTAAAGACATCCAGGCCAGGTGCCATCACCACAAGCTTCTGCATCAGCTATTCATAAGTCTCACTTTTCAAACTAAACAGCTACCACTCTGCAAGCAAAATAGTGTTGCACAGCCCTTTTGTCATGTTGCATTTTGTAATATCAGAAATATTTTTTATTTAATGAGAATGTTCATATACAGAATGGAAGTTATACTTAAATCACCCACATCCACACCCACACAAATAGCTATGTCGCTCAGACAAGTGATTTATGGCAAAGTTATCCAGACCTAATTTAGTGGATCAGGTATTCAGGAGTGCTCATGCAAACACTTCACTATTCATGAACAGGGCTTGGGCCATTCGTTTCAGTACCACGGTCAGCTCCTTACAGGCATCTGCTTGCATTGGAGCAGTGTGCACCTGACACTGAAGTGACAGCCCAATTCTAAGCATGCCACCCAATGATGGCACGCTTCCTGTGCTGGTGCTGACTGCCGTAAAGCAGTTAGCGCCAGTCGCAAAAGCCTCTCCGAACATCCCCTTTCCCTGCAGAAGCCTCCTGGTCCCGCCCCCTCTCCCGCACAGGATGCAGCAGCACCAAAATGGTGGTAGGGGTGCGCCAAAATGGCAGTCAGCGGTAGGGGTGTGTGAAAAGAATAGGATTGGGTTCTGAGTGAGAAGTCCCTTCTAATGAAGATCTCTCTCTCTCTCTCGTGTGTGTGTGTGTGTGTGTGTGTGTGTGTGTGTGTGTGTGTGTGTGTGTGTGTGTGTGTGAGAGAGAGAGAGAGAGAGAGAGAGAGAGAGAGAATCAGACTCTTGTGACAATATGGACCAAGTGACACATAACATACAAGAAACGAACCCTGTATAGAAGGTTTCCTAATGAACCTGTGTACAGAAGGTTTCAGTAGGCCAACTCAGAGAAGATGGTGCCTATATTGCTAATTCACATATTATGTTTTCACAGCATCAGCTTTAATAATTTAAAATATAAAATTATATGGTGATTATATGGTATTGCCAATGGAAAATATAATGTACAAATGGGCCTTTAGTTTATGTGATTGGTAACTCTTTTAGTTGTTCACAATGCACATTAACTTTCTCATTCAAGCTACTAACCAGCCTTCCACTCACCAGCAGGAAGTGTGATCTAATGAATAAGACAATTGGACAAGATCAGGAGACTTGGATTCTATTGTTGGCTCAGCTGCGCTTTCACTCTGTAGTGCTACACAAGAAACATAACCTGCCTCTTTGACTGTTGTCTTCTATAAGATAAATGCTACAAAGGAATGTTGCTAGACACAGTTTATAGCATACATCACTAGTTTCTATGGTGATGAAACCATTAATTAATGTTTTAAAGCACTTTGAGATCATGGATGAAAACAAACATGCATTAAGTTTGTGAATTATCACCTAGACCGCTGAGCCTCCACAAAAAGAATAGCACTGAAAATACAGAAAGAGTTCTAGTGATGATAAAATAAAGACCTGACATGCTCTCACATAGAACACTGTATTTGTTCCCAGTTATTCCTGATTGAATAATATTTAAGAAAGGTGCAGAGAGGTTCAAAGAGTGACATAAAACAAGAATTAAAAGACTTCCATCAGAGGAGAAATGGGGGAGGGGAGACTGACAGATTGATCCTATGCATGATTACTTGGAAGTAAATGCTCAATGGGACTTACTCTCAGGGAAGTGTATATAGCACTTCAACCTGGGGCACCTACATGTGTGTTTACGCAGGACACAGAATTCCCACTATGTTCAATAACAGCCCAAACCTCTCTCTCCCCACTGCCGGTAGAACATGTGTTCCGCAAGCAGAGGGAGGAGGGTGCCAGCGGAATGTCACTGCTTAGCACAATCCTAGGCACGTCTACTCAGACGTAAGTCTCATTGTGTTCAATGGGGCTTACTCCCAGTATAGTGCGTATAGGATTGCAGCATGCTGCTGGCAAGAGCAGTGAGGCTGCCAAGGCAATCGCTGGTGGCTGGGCATGTTGACCAGTGGAGAAGATTCCGTCCACAAGTACAAGGTGAGTGGTAGTGGAGATGGGAAGTCGGACAAATGGGGGAGTTTCTGGGCAGGAAGGGAAGCAGAACAGTAGATGACGGGGAAGGATTGGCGGCACTCACATGTGGCCAGATCCTATCCCTTTCCCTCTCCCTTTCTGCCGCAGTTACACTCTTCGGTTCTGTGCAAGCAGAATAGCCTGTGCAGGATCAAGGAGACCCATAGGGAAAGTGGAGGTTCTGCAAGCCCCCCTATCCTAGGATGCAGCTTACACTCCATTGGCACACCAACGGGGGGGGGAGTTAGGTAGGTTACCTAAGTTCCTCTATTACAGCGCAATCCTAACCAGCTCCTCCAGTGGTGCAGCAGTGGTGTAGGGCAGAACAGGAGGCTTTGGAAGGGAAAGGGGATTTAAATCCCCTTTACATCTAGGGACTGAAATCCCCTTTCCCTCCCAAAGCCTCACATTCACCCTCCACCACTGCTGCATCACTGCAGCACGAGTGGAGGAGCTGGGTAGGATTGCACTGTTACTACTGTACAGTTTGTTTGTTTGTTTGCATTCACTTTATGGAATGTGGCTTTATGAAGTGGTCCCATATTCTTGGTTGCCATGCCTCGATGTTTCTCTCATGCTTTTGGCAAGTAAAATCATTGAATCTTGCCCAATGCATTGCTGACCTGGTACTGATCACATGTTGGCCACCGAGCAGGACCTCACAGGATCCACTAATCTTAATGGATGGGAGATGCACATGGGAGATGGTGTTCCCATTCAGTACACTGGACTGTAAAAGTTACACCCATCAATAAGTAACAAACCTAACTAATTTGCAAGCATACTGCTTCCCTAGCCAGCCAACATAAATCTCTGTTTTGCCATAATTTACTCTCAGCCCAGTTAGCTATTTTCTCCCTTGCACAATTTTAGTTAGAAAATTCAGCACTTACAAAACAATTGACAGAGCACCTTAGTATCTGCATCCATTGCTTAGTATCTGCATCCATGATCGCTAGGATCATAGCCATAGCTAGAATCATAGCCATTGATTTGTCTCAATACAGATGTCAGCAGATAGTGAAGTTCACCATAGAAACCTTTTGAGAAGTTTTTAAAAAGCCCCAAAATTGCTGTTTCTACTTTCATACGGGCAAGCCATGCCATTTCCAAGTCCGGGGGTAAGCAAGACGCTGTCCCTTATCAGCTGCTGTGACCAGCAGCTGATAAGGGACAACTTATTTTTTCCAGGTTGCAGCGCAGGCAGGCGAGTGCTCCCACCCGTGGCTCAACCCAGAAAAGAAGGCTACAGCCTGCCAACTTGGCAGGGCTGTAGCCTTTCCCTCCTGGTTGCAGTGCGAGCGGGAGGACCCACCTGCCCACGTTGTAACCCGGAAAAGAAGGCTACAAAGGCCTACACTGTCCCCTGCGGTACAGGCCTGCATCCTACCTTTTCTTGGCAGCGCCATCTTGGATCTCGTGAAGTCTTGCGAGATCCAAGATGGTGATCTCAGGAGATTTGGGCACCGACATCTTGGATCTCGTGAATTTCACGAGATCAAAGATGGCGTCACCAAGAAAAGGTAGGATGCAGGCCTGTACTGCAGGGGACAGTGTAGGCCTGTAGCCTTCTTTTTCGAGTTGCAGCTGCAGGCCGGTGGGTCGTCCCACTCATGCAGCAACCTGGAGGGGGTATGCAGGGGTATGCAGGGGTGAGCTGCTCAGGGGGTACGCAGAGCGGTTGGAGGCCCACGTAGGGGGTACGCGGCCTCTGAACATTGGGAACCCCTGCTCTAAAGCACTCCTTGAAGCTGAAAGACCCACGTCCGGGTCACACAAAGGCTCTTCTCCCAGGCTTGCCCAAGAATGCATTGGCTTTGGGAAAGGCACAGTTTGTGTGAAGGTAGGAACAGCAATTTGGGGAGTTTTTCTTTAACTTTTCAAAAGGTTTCTACAGCGGACTTCTCTATATGTGGATTCACAGTATCCACGGGGTGTGTGTCCGGAGAGAAACCCCTGTGGATACCTATTTTTGACTGTATTACAAACAGAACCCATAAAAGGCTGCAGGTTTCCCAAGTGTATATACACTGGTGTTGAAAGTTTATGTACACTCGTACGCAATGTACGCAGTAGTTATGTGCTGTTTGCTCCACCACAGATACTGTGTGGGGCCGCCCTAACAATAAGAGAGAATATTGCTACCCTTATACCCTGAAATTTGTCTCTCCTTATGGGAGAGATATTACTCACATCAGCCATCTTCTTGGCAGCACTTCTAACGACATTCACTAAAAGCCCTGAGGGTGGGTCCATTTCTTCCTTGTGCCTTAAGGTAAGAAGTTCATTCCCCTTGTCCACAAGGCCAGGCGCCAGTGATTATTTCTTTAAAACAACTTATGTTCCAGACATGTCCGCAATAAATCAATGTTTACTTGAAAAACAAGACAATATCACAATAAAATCAAAAAGAACGGCTCAAAAACAGAGCTTCATCTAGGATTCCTCGGTGGCACGGAATAGGTCCTGGCATATGAAGTGAAAGAAGAACAAACATCACCAAAAATATGACACTCAGATTTCAAGAGTTCTACATCTCTCTGAGGCTGTCACAGTCCTTGTCTGACCTCAGCATTACAATGTCTCAAGGTTCCCAGGTGTCAGTGAGCTCTGCCTCTTGAAGTTGGATGGATATCTGTCAATTATACTCTTCAGACCACTTTGATGTGGCCAGGTGTGACCTAGCTCATTACCATACCAGGCATGAAAGCATCCTTTGTATTAACATTTTGATAATAAGGTTTATTCTTATCACATGCACTCTTCCTTTCGCTGGGCCCCCTGTATGCTCCATGCTTAATTTAATTCAGTATTGCATTGCCTACATTTTATTTCAAATTCTGTGCAGCTGCTGTTGGCAATTATCCTTTCCGTACACCTCAGAGAGCATTAAGTTCATTTTTGTAGCTTTTTTCAGGCCCCAGCATAAATTACCCTCTGTATTTTCTGATCTCTTCCAAAAACTGAGGCTACCAAGCCCATATAGTGAAAGTCTTCTTGAAAAGCATCTAACTCGATTTAAGAATGTGACCACATTTTGTCAGGATTCACACACCCCTCTAATCACCCAATCATACCTATCAAGGGACTATGTTTCAAAACTTCCATAAATGGTCACAGTATTGGTTCCATTAAATGTATCCTAATAACATCTCCTAGTTAAGTGGTTGTCTGCAATAATAAAAATACAGGAATTCAGAAATCGTAAGAAATGTTTTTCCCTATATTTTGAATATAATGCTTTTACTATACTATTCAAGTGCACATGGGCTTAAGCCGAAAGGCAGTTTCAGGAAGCATTGTAAGCATGCTTTACTTGGGCTGCAATTTCTTCAAAGCAGCTTGTTAAAGGGCCTTTAGAGCCAGACTAGCCCACTCCTAGCTTCCTACTGAGAGTCCAACATCTGTTACCACCTGTCGAAAAACTGCAATACTATCCATGAAGAAAAACCTACGGTTTGTTTTTGTTTTTATACATATGCTCAGTTTCCAAGCATCTGTACTAATCGCTACCGTATCCTTGAACTTTGCTACCATTTGGGAGCCAGTGCGGAGAGAGTGTTGCACTAGGACCTGGGCCACCTGGTTTCAAATCCCAGCTCAACCGTGGACTGAGTCAGTAGCATCGCCTTCTTATTCCCTCCACTGTAAAAACACGGAATAAACTCACCAACTTTGTTGTGAGAGAAACAAAAATGAGATAAGAATTATAAAGCACTCTTCCCTCTAAACAACACTATCTAAATGATAAACAATCACTGGCTTATGCACATTTTGTAGAAGACAAAATAGGAGCATTTCGATTAAATGATGTGCAGCTCTTTTTTTACATTTCCAAAAGCCCCCGCAAGATTTCATCTAAAAAGGATGCTGAAATTATACTAATCTGCACCACTGAATCCCTATTTTACTTCTATCTGTTGAAAATTCATTTTATTTTATTTTAAGAGAGCAACAATATCAAGCTGTAGCCTGAATCGCTGCCACCCATGACAAATGGTTACCAGGCTTCTACTGGATAACCAGCTGGTTCAGGATATTATTTACAACATGAGTTTGGTTTACTGTAGTAAATACCAACTAAGCAGAATGGACTTCTTTCACAGCAATTGCTGCAGATGTTCAATCATTTTTGGCCCTCTTTTAGCATAGGCAGCTGTTGAAAAAGAAACTAACATGCTCCAGCTAGCAAGAACCAAAAAGGACCTAAAACACAGAACCGCATAATGATTCTTTCTTGTGGTTCTACTTGATCTATGCTACATAGAATCACAGATGGAGCCCAAGCTGATGAACCTTCTGGGTGTTTTCCAAGGAAGCAGGACAGTGGGAGATTCTTAAGGTAGCTGGAAGGTTTGGATGTTGCTTAAGGTGAATCTGACTTTAGAAGTAGCATTCAGGAAAGGCAGAGCAGTATCTTCAGAGCAGTTCAGGCCACATGTTCAAGCCACATTCCTCAAGAACCTCAATATATCTGGTTCACAGGTTCTACATGCATTGTTAGGACCATGACTACAGAAAACAATCTTCGGGGTTGGCTGCTTCCAGGATCTATTTCTGAGGGAGATTGAAATGAATATAGGGCTGGCCTTACATGGCATCCCCGGATGTACACCAGCTAAAGACCTTTGTCCCCTTCCCCCGAGGTGAACCCTGGCCGTGCTGGCGTAGCCCGCATCCTGACTAAGATGCAGTGATTGTCCCATTAGGCTGGCCACTGCATCTCAGGCAGGATCGGGCTGCCCAGATAATTTTCAATTACTGATACCCAAGGATGTGGATAGAATATTTGGTTCTTTTCACCATATAATATATCCACTTCATCCATGTCCAACAGTTCATATTGAAGAGTTAGAAGTCACTGCTGGCCTATTTATGCATATCATCAATGTTTCCTTGGGAGAGTTCATTGTTTCAGCAATTCTGAAAGAGGCAGAGATGAGATTGTATTTTTTTTTAAAGCCCTTGCTAGATTCCCATGAATTGGAGAATTCAGCTTACAATATCATTAACCATACGTTACTGACAGCCCAATCGTATCCAGGGCAGGTGCAGCGAGACCGTGTGGCCAACGCTGTATCCAGTGCTGGTTAGGAGCTGGCTGGAAGTCTCATTGGCATAAGGGAACAATTTTCCCTTACCCTGGGTAAACGCCCAGTCTGCGCAATGGGGCTACTCGGATTTCCACCAGCTCCATTGCTGGCAAAGATCCAAGAAGCCCCATGTCGTGCTTTTAAGCCCAAGAGGGCCGATAGGATACAATTTGCACTGAGGCTGCCAATCCCTCCCCACTCTCAAGCCCGATCCATCCACCCCCGCCCTCCCCCAGCCACCGCACCGTCCAGAGTGGCCTTACCTGCTCCTGGATGCAGCACCGGCAGGCCTGTGCAGGCTTCCTGCCAGCGCTGGCAACTCCCTGGGTGTTGCAACCTGCTATATGTATGCTTGTGACACCCAATGCTGGCGCTGAGGCTGCAGTGCTGGCTTAGCATAGGATTGCACCCTGAGTTGACTGCATGGGCTTGGGAGCAGGGGGCACCATGTGGAGTGGTTTTCTTCCTGGGGGACTCCGGAAGGTATTGCTGGGAAGCTATTGCTCTTTCCCAGCAACCTTTCAGGTGAGATTTTACAAGGAACTATTCTTTCTTCCATGCATTTTGCACACATACATACATGACATCATCAGAAAAGGTAATCTGGATTTTTGGCATGAGTCATTAGTATGCCGCTGACATCCAGCTGGTGCCAAAACTGTCACAAGACTAAAGAAAAAAACAAAAATAGAAAGGGAGATATGCTGCTGTCCATAAATATTGATATTAACTGAAGCAAATCGTATAAATAACCTATAATTCAACAAACTTTGCTAACAGTGACATCCAAATCTCTTTCTCCTGTGCATATGAGCCAAGTGTGGCAGTGTGAAAGGACTGGCTGAGGGTGAATAAGTGAAAACTGAATCTGGACAAAATAGAGGTGCAAGCGATGGATGATCCTAAAGCCAGAGAAGTGTTGGAATTGGAGTAGGATGAGGAAAAGCAGGTTCACAGCTTGGGAGTACTCCTGGCTCCAGGTCTCCTCTGGAATTTTTAGGTGGAGGCTATGGCCAGGAGTGTATTCTACTAGTTTGGAAAAGGGAGACATTGTCACTATTCTGTACGGCCAGGTAATGCCTTGAATAGACTATTACAGATAGTTACTGATTAGGCTGTCAAGAGAAAGGGGAGTTCGGAAACTTCAGTTGATCCAGAATGTGACAGCAAGGCTGGTGATGTGTGTCACTTGCCAGGAACATTTATTTATTTATGTATTTTAAAAATTTATATCCCACCTTTTCCTATGCTGAAGGCAAATGCCCAAGGCGGCTTACAACAGATTAAAATACATAATTTAAAATACATAAAATACATAACGATACATAAACAAATTTTAAAAACAATAAAATCCACTGGGGGGGCGATAGTATGGAGCAGAAAAGCAGCATGGCAGAGCATCTTGAGATACAGGAGGCAGACCACAACCCATCACCCAAACGCTAGACGAAACAAAAACGTTTTGAGCCCTCACTGAAAAGTCATGAGGGAGGGGGTAGTTCTCAGATCCACTGGCAGGGAGTTCCACAGTTGTGACGCCACAGCAGAGAAGGCTCGCCCACATGTTGCCACTCCCCTAACTTGCGCTAGAGGTGGCACCCGCAGGAGAGCCACCTCAGATGACCTAAGAGAGCGGGCCGGAATGTATGGGAGAAGGCGGTCCCTCAGATATCCTGGACCTGAACCGTGAAGGGCTTTAAAGGTCATTACCAGCACCTTGAATTGGGCCCGTAAACAAATGGGCAGCCAGTGTAGCCGCTGAAGCAGTGGTTCAACAGAGTCAAACCGCCTAGCTCCAGTGACCACCCGGGCTGCCGCATTCTGCACTAGTTGCAGCTTCCGAACCGTCTTCAGGGGCAGCCCCACGTAGAGCACGTTACAGTAATCCAGTCTTGAAGTCACTAAGGCGTAGACCACCGTGGTCAGGTCCAGTCGACTCAAGTACGGCCGCAGCTGGCGCACCAGCCGAAGCTGGGAAAATGCACCCCTGGCCACAGCCGCCACCTGGCTTTCCAAGGAGAGCTGTGAATCCAGAAGCACTCCCAAGCTGCGCACCCATTCCTGCAGGGGGAGTGCAACCCCATTCAGAATGGGCAGATGACTCAGTAATAACAGTATTGCAGAAGCTCCACTGATTATGAATTTGTTTTCTAACTAATGTCAAGGTGCTGATCCATACCTTTTCACATGATATGTTTACGGCCCAATTGTATCCGGGCCTTACAATGGCAGATCCACCACTGTAAGTCCTGGGATGATGGCATGGAAACCATTTCACCATTCCGTGGGCTGAGCATGCCAGCGCAAATGGTCAGAGGCCACACATGGGCACCACTGGCCTGCACCATCCTCCACTGTTGCCAACAGGTCCGGCTTGAAGCCAATTGGACCAATTGCTCACAATTGGGTCACACACTAGGATAATCTACTCTAGTCTTGTCAAATACACATGACAACACATTGCGACATGTGTGCAATTTTACATTAAAATGTGCTTAGGTCCATTTGGTCCATTAACTCGCATGCACTTTTTAAGTGCAGATTTTGATTGCTTTCCATTCTACTATAAAAGATATGTCTATAATAAATGTTAATACATTGTATTTTTATCTCTAAAATTCTACAGATCTTGGCTGCAAACCTGGGGCCCTGCAAAAATGTTTCCAGCTGGAACCCACAGCTCCTAAGGCCAGCTCTCATTGCCAATAAATCAGCAGCAGGGCAGTTGGGGGGAGGATTGTGGCGGGGATTTGGCCGGGCCAGAGCAGGAAGGGGGTGGATCACGACAGCACTAGCACACGTGAGATCCTGTATCCCTTTTCTGTCCCAGACCCACCTCCTGGCTCTAGTCAGACATCTAGTCTCCTGCCAACCTACAGCATGTAGCACAGCATGCTGCATGCTGAGGACAGGATTGGGCCCTTAAAAACCCATACATGACCTAGAACCTACTTCCATATTCCACGATGACCAAAGTCCAGCAGTAAATCTTTGTTGTGGGTGCCACCTCCTTTGGAGGCTAGATTTCCACAACAATTAATAGACATTCTCTAGTGCTGCTGCGTATTTATGGTATAAATCACCATTTGAGATTTACCAGGTTCAAAGGCTTAGCCCTTTAAGGTTGGCTATTAAAACTTTTTATTTTAAGCAGGCTTTTGATCTTGAAATAGGATGGAATTTAGTTTAGTTTGCTGTTAAGAGAATGCTGCTGATTTTGGTAGTATTTTTCCCTCAGATGTTTCATTACATTTTTGTTTGTTTTAATATTGTTCTGTGCTTTGAGAGCTCATTTGAGTTGGAAAACAGATTATAACTCCTCAAAATGAATAAATAAAAGGGTTGGACTGCCTGACTGAGGGCAAGAATCTGTGAAGAAAAACTATCATCCAATTTTTAAGCTCTGAGCTTTGCAAGTTCAACTGTAATTCAGTTATATATTCGGATTGGTCCAAATGTTCAGAAATGATGGACGCCCTCCCGGCGCCCGGAGCGTGGGGGCAGGGCCTGCATCGCGTCACGTCGACGCCCCCCCGCCCGTTTTGAACTCATTTTGGAGCCGAACCGGCTCCAGGAAGGGAGGGAGGGCTGATACAGCACGGCACTTCGCGACGGTAAGTGCTCCGAGCGCGCCCCCCACCCACCCGAGCGCCTGGAGCTCCTGTTCCACGCGCTCCACCTTTATAGAAACTTTTTGACAAAAACTGGAAGCATCTGGGGGGAGGATGAAAAGTTTCAAGGAAGTGCCCTGACTCACCTTTTCCCACTGCTTTTGTCATCATGTTCTGTTGTCTTCATGGTGGCAGTGACAGTACTCCAGGCCACAAGGAATTTCATAGCATTGTCATGAAGCAAATCAGCTTGAAGGCCAGGCATGCTTCCTGTTTTCACTGTGGAAACTGCTGGGAAAGAAAACATGGCAGCCAGCCAGCAGCTGTTGAGACTCAGGAGTTTATGGCACCAGGGCTCTCAAACCACCATTTCTGGCAGCCGGGCTCAAGTGCCACCACAGCAGAAGAAAAGTTACAGCCTGCTTTCTGCTGCAGGTCACCCACATAATGTCTAGAACCAGTGGCGTTCCTGGAGGGGGTGCGGCACCATAAGTGGTGCAAGGCGCTGCACTGTGCCTTGCAAACTGGTGTAACATGGCCCCTCCCACTCGGCTCCAGAGCCACTCCAGCAGCGAAGGCTGAAACGGCTCTGGGGACAAGTGGGACAGGCCGTATTACACTGGTCTGCAAGGTACAGTGTGGTGCCTTGCACCACTTACCCAGGCATCCCCCAATAAGCATGCTAGATAAAGGCTTGGGTTAACGGGCCACTTTATTAAACTCAATAAACATTAATAAAACGTAACATCTGCAACAGGGATCTAAGCTATCTTCCCCCCCCCCCAGTGTGTGGGTTCTTAGGACAGGGGGAAACAGCCCTAGCTGTCTTTCTCTCCCCCCCCCCATGTCTAAACGGACATGACATACTGGCTCAAGACCTGCTCGGTCGCAACTGAGCCTGCCTATCATCACCAACCCAGAAGGGTCAAGGCAGCTGGAGAGCATGGACCTCATCAGGAAAACCTCTGAGGTGCAAAAGCTGAGTGTCTGCTCATAAAGCAGCCAAGTCCTGCCTGCAAGCCACCCGGCAGCCAATCGGCTGCCAAGAAGCTCGCGCCCTCGTCCGGCATGCGGGGGGAGGAGCCAGGTAACCCGCGCCAGCCCGTAATAGGGCCATCGTCCTCATGGTGCCACACCCCCTCCAAGAACACCACTGTACTGCTGCAGTTCTTCAGCCCAGGTGGCTTGAGAAATGAACAGGTGCCTGCTTGGCCCAATACAACAGCTGTTCCAGGCTTGATTCCTCATTGGAGCAATGTCACTCAACTGAGCCACATCACAGATTTGCCTTTCCTGTATAAACTGGGTCCTTGGCCACCCAACTGTCACATCCTCTATCTCTGGTCCATCTGATCTTCATCTACCCTATCTTTCACTCAGTCCTTGCTTGTCTTGATCACATCTGCTGTTCTTTTGACTCTCATCTGCCAACTCTGTATCTGAACCCCACTACCTCAAAGCTACGCCAATGCCAGTGATAATAAGTTCACTGCCAACTTCATCTCCTTTCAGGATTTCCCCAAATCAATGAAATAGTGATCCCAACTTCATACCATGCAAAAAGGCTGGTGAAGTTGAAGGAGACATTTCAGGTTGAGCTCAGCTCCAGTATAAATCAGAGCAGCAAGCTGGTAGCATTAGGGTTAGGTGAAGCTAGTTATCTCTTCTGTCATGAAGTAAAGGTTTACGGATTTAGTTTGGAAAGGAGAGAGCAGATTCTTGGAGTTGGTGACTGACAATCCTGAGGGTGAATCTGACCTTCTGGGGAATATTTTATGTTACTAAATTAACAACACTGTCTCCTTTTTTCTACTTCTGTGTATCTTGAAAATGCTTGGAAACACTGGGAAAAAGTACACACCAAAAGGTGCTCCTTCCAGAACATTCCGTCTTATGCGTCCTTTTGTTTCCCTTCCCTGCTGTCTTTCTGAGCTGTTTCCCCTTCCAGTTATACAAGAGAAGCAGAGATACTGTCAGAAAGCTGCACATAGAAGAGTAATGCTAATTGTAGGAATGAACATGTGGTGTGGGCCTAAACTAAATCTCCTTGAGTGAGAATCATTTTAGTGTGCTGAAATGAGTTGAAAACCAAAGGCATCAACTTTAAAATAATTTGCAACACAAAGTCACTAGACTAATAGAGCTGTGCATGCCAAACTCTGACGCATTGTTTGGCACGAAATAGCTGGCTATTCTCCATACATTAACTCAGACTATCCTAGACTCCAGAAAACCCATTGCTTTAGTAAGGCTGGTGAGATATGACTCAATTACAAAGCAGCTTTCAGCTAGTACCAAGCAAAGCAGAAGTCCTGATGTCAAGGGCAGACACATAGCTAACTTTTCTGAATCCTGTTGGAACCATTTGTAATGGATAGCAGCGACTGCTGCTTGGCAAGGGATCCAAAAGGACACACGGCCATTACGCCTGAAGCTGTCTTCCTGGATGTCTCACATCAGAACCATACCCACCGAAACATTTGGCTGCAAATGTTATTGGATTAATCAGACTGATTAATCAATTGGATATTTAATCCTAGATTTAGCTACCATGCTTCTGATTAATCAGTGAGGCCAACATCAAGCCAAAACTGGGTCTTAGCACAGGACTGATTTTTTTTCCTGAACCTTTCCACACATACATATTGGCTTCCCCCTCCAAACCTATTGAAAAAGAAACTTTTGCCCACTTTTAACCTTGATGATAGCTTTGCCTTCCAAGCTTAGAAGATAGTTTGCCTTTAAGAGTAAAACTACTGAGATTTTCCTTCTAATAATAACATTCCCTAGACAAATATAGCTGACAGTATTCTGTTGAAATCAATGTCAATATGTCTTTTACATCTATCTGGTTTTTCTCCAAAACTGATGGGTCTTGATTGTGTTTATTCCTGAAGCATTATTTTTATTCACACATTTTAATATGGAACATCTAATACTTAAACCAAGTTTTTCAGTAACTGTGCCAACTGAGTACTTCCTGTGTGTGAAGGAAGTTAATATTGGATGCTAACCAGTCCCTTTTATTTGCAGAAAAAATTAACTCAGACGGTCAATCTGATGCCCGGGGGGGGGGGGGAGTCTTAATTTTTAAGTACTTTCAAACTTCTATGTAGCTACATACAGGCATGTGGCTTTCACACACATGCAAACTTCTACCCAAAGCAAAATAATCAATACAGTAATAACTGAATGCCAGGAAGTGCGGAAACATCTCAATTTCTTTCCTTTTTCCTTCAAGTCATACCTCAGTATAAACCAAAATGTATAATATGCTGAGGTTTCAGGACTCCCCAGTGCATAGACCCTGAAACAGAGGAGATCTTCTCAGAGGAGGAGCTCTGCTGGCCCCAGCACAGATTTTGCACCCCCTCGAGCCAACAAACTCATTATGTACAATATTAACTAAGATGATTAGTTATTAATTAATTCTAATTAATTAATTAATTAATTAAGCAGAGTTTTATTGTGCATTAATTATAAATAATAATAATAATAATAATAATCCCAAAACATTCTCAGAAATGTAACATTTCATCCCCCCCAGACCCTTACAGTACAGTACGCACCCTAATAAAAATGGGTCCCCCTCTATGGGGAGAAAGGTGGGATATAAATTCAATAAATAATTCAATAAATAAGAAATAATAAAATGGAACCCCCCCATGGCAACCCACCCCCATAGGCCTGGCACCCGGGGGCACCAGCCCCCCCATAGCTACGCCACTGCCCACGAGGGACAGTCTGAGGATTCCATCCCTAAAGGAGGCATGACACTGAGGAAGCTGCAGTGTCAGTGAACTCCACACATCCCGACTGGACCTCTAGATCCTCCACAATCATACCCAGGGCCTCAGGAAAAGAGGCAACGATAGGCCTATGCCAAAGCAAGCCCAAAGCCAAACACAGTATTTGTCTGCAAGCATGAGGCGTCTGCTCTCTCAGCCCTACTTAGGAGGAGGGGCCAGCAATAACACCTGCTGCGGGTCAGAGCTTTGCTGAGGCTCTAGGACGGGGAAGAGCTGCAGGGCCCCACTGCAAAACTGGTCAGTCACTGCCTAACAGTTGTCAGTGCAACAACTATGCCCTTAGCCTAGCACTGTAAACCAAGCTCCAGATGGTCGTATCCTGCTGAACAGTGACCCTGAGTGCTAACCCCAATATGATCAAACATAATAAAGATGGCCTTATCTTCTAATAGTAAGGATAGACCACCACCACCACCACCAAACAAAAACAAACAAACAAAAAACACAACAACCATGAAGCAGGTTCTTCCTGCAGAGAAGAAGGGTTAATCAAGACAATGCAGGCCAAAAATATGATTCTTACAAGCAAAGGCACTAGAATATAAAAATGAGGAAAGACTGTCATATGTTGGATGGAAAACATTTCTATATATATATATATAAAAAGCTGTGAGAAAAGGGGGGGGGGATAGGGATGGTCATCTGAAACTTAACTGGAAGATTGGTACCTGCTATGTGAAGGTTCCAGCATATAGAGAAAGAAGACAATATAGAACAAGTCCCATGAAGTCAAAAGTTACCTGATGATAAAGGTGATTTATTAGAACTTCAGCTAAAGAAAAATATCATCCTTGATCAAGTTCATAAAAGAAAGTACGCTGAATGTTCTGATGCATGCATTTATTTAAAATTTAACATTTTTATCAGTTTAAAATTGTCCTGTTATTCAATATGTGCAATCCTATGCAAATATATGCATGCTTAGAATGCATATCCTGATATGGAGATGATGCACATGTATCCATGGGCCAGTACACAGGCTAAAAGCCTTTTAATTGTTACACCAGATGCATGGAGTGAATAAATAAGGCTGAAATGTTATACCTGGGAGTTAACAGCACAATCCTATGCATATCTATTCAGTAGTAAGTTCCATTGTGTTCAATGGGGCTTACTCCTAGGAAAGTGTGTATAGGATTGCAGCCTCAGTCCCATTGAACTCAACGAGACCTACTTCTGAGTAGACATGCATAAAATTGCACTGTAAGAAAACACTTTTGGTGGCTTCCGCATGGCTACTATCATATTCAAATCAGCTTCAGGAGAGAAAGGTTTAAGCTTCTTCTACTAATCTCTGAAGTTCCCACTTGCCTGCTCTCACTATTTAACCCAAGATAGGTACCGGTAAATAAAACAAAGAAAGCTATTTGAATTTGTGTTTGCATTAAGTGAAATCATATGCCAGTATATCTCAGTAGCGTCGCTGCAGGGGGGCGGAGCTCTAAGTTCCACCGAGGCTCCGACCCTCCGTTACACCGGAGCACGAAGCGGCCCCGCCCCCTCACCTTCGGAACCATTCAAGGTGGTGAAAGCAGCAGTTGGAGCCTCGGCGGAACTTAGAGCTCCGCCCCCTTGCAGCGACGCCAGTGGTATATATTGTAATGAGTTAAAGAGGTTAGCAATATTAGTGAAGCATTTGGCACTTATTGACTAACCTGATATGATGCGGTGGACCATTGATGGACTGCTGAATGGAATTGTTGGCCTTAGAATGTTCACAACAGTTGAAATTTGTGGGTTGAAGTATTCTCCAAAGCTCCACTTAGAGCATATCTACAATGTTTAATACAACTCAAGAGAAGAGCCTGCTAGATCAAAGCAAAGCACTTTACAGTTCAGTCTGGTTTCTTTGCAACTGAGCCCTGCTGTATAAATATAAGCAAACCATTAAAGTGAGAAAGCTGCAATAAGATACTGTTCTACCTTAGGAATGATGGTATCATTTATACAATCAACACTTTTCACTATTTATTAGTAGAAAAAGTTAGTGTAAAAATCTATTTTCTCTCTTAAAGATGAAGGGAGTGATTCTATAGCACTTCTGAAAGTGTTTTGGGTTTTATAGGATTTTAGATACTCATGGCCAGCTATTACCAGAAAAGAATTAATTACGGGATTTGAAGCCATGGTAGGAAAATATTACTTCAGTTGGCTAGAACATGTTGTTGAACGCGCAAACCAAAATGAGAAAGTTGTTAAACAGTAAAGCAGTAGATACAAAGTTTCATTTGGTTATTCTCCAAACTTCATCAGGTAGTGGAAGCAGGTAGTGATGCTCCAATGATCTTCAAAGAAACTGAAGGTGTTGGAAGTTTCACTACCTGATGAAGTTTGGAGAAGAACCAAACGGAACGTTGTTATCTACCGCTTTACTGTTTAACATCTTTCTCATTTTGGTTTGCACATTCACCAATGTGTTCTAGCCAAATTAAAGTAATATTTTCCTACCATGGCTTCAAATCCTGTAATTAATTCTTTTCTGTGTGTGTGTGTGCGTGCGTGCGTAGTTGACTATGTTTTCCTATTTTGTTTTCGATCTTCACGGAGTCTCCTTGTGAAAATTCTGCTCTCTTTGCAGAACATCACAACATCACTCATGCAAGGATTGTGGGAAGTCTTTCTGAACAAGACCTTTTCTGCTTCACCTCCAGGGTTATGCTTACTCACTAGCATTTAAATTTTTCAAACTGCTTAGCATGCATTTCCAACTTCTCATTTCCAGGCAAACTCCTGGTTCACCTTTCAGCCCTGGACTCTACTGTGATCAGACTAATATAAATATTGTCACTTGCAGCCATTCAAATCAGCAGAGACCTGCACCATACAGCCTCTCCCCTCCTATTATTAAAAAAGGGCAAACTGTTTTATATCGACAACCATCTGTGAGGCTGTCTTTCAGGCCATCAAACTCTTCCCTCCATTACAGAGAGCCTTCCTCACCTCTGCCGCATGACAGCACAATAAAGATGACATACTAATTCAATGACTTGTAATTTCAGCTAAACAAAGGCAAGTGCTGTAGCTTCTTCTTTTGTATTGCAGTGCCATATCAGTGAAGCCAGCTATGCAAACACAGCACTGGGAGGGTTTTATGACAACCGTTGAATGGGGGAAAGAGTAGCTCGGTCTTGATTTTTTATGGTTCTTGGCTCTGTAATTTTTGGCTCTGTGCTGCTGGCCATTGCCATTGTGTCTGGATTCTATGTCAGCAGCAGCTAATTGTTCCAAATAATGTTTATCATAGGGATCCACCAGGGAGCTGTATATGTGGAGATAAGCTACAGGGCAATGATACTCACTATCTCCCTGATCTCTATACACAGTGCATTTGCTTCATTCCAAAAAGCTCTTTAGGTTTCCAGCTTTTTTTCCCCCCTTTAAAAAAAAAACACAGCTTAATCATTGTGCCAACAATAGTGTCTAAGGGGATGTAATCAGTTTCCTCTGATAATCTTAGCAACACATGAAAGGCATGCGCAAAAAAAGCGGTAATTGAAGCAGTTGGTTCATTCTACCACCTGCTGTTGAAGTCACAGGTTAATCTAAATGAGGTCCCCCTTCCTATGAAGCAGGATGCCGAGTACTTTGCAAACTATAAATGTGTATTATACAAGCTTTTACAAAATAATAAAGAAACAGTTCATTAAATGGAAAAAAAAGTATTAAGTGTCGGGGCTTACTCAGCATCTCATGCTGCTCTCATACTCAGGATCCCACTACCAATGCCGATAGCAGAGGCTCACACTTCAGCTTATACATAGGCTGCAGATGTGGGGAGGTCCTCAGTCAGATGACTCCGAGCAGAGGCAACCTCCTAGGTTTTCTCTGTGCCAGGTGCAAGGGAGTGACAACAGGAAACAGGTTATCTTGTTGTCTTGTGTGCTCCCTGAGGCATCTGGTTGGGCCACTGTGAGATACAGGAAGCTGGACTAGATGGGCCTTTGGCCTGATCTAGCAGGGCTCTTATCACACTTATGTTCTTATCAGTTTTGAACCTAAGGACCATCAATTAATTTCATGGGTATTTCCCTCTATATGGGAGCCGTGGTGGCTTAGTGGTTAAGACGCTGAATTGCAGACTGAAAGGTCTGTAGGTCAGCAGTTCGAGACCCAACTGCCACGCGCGAAAGAGTGAGCTTCTGTCTCCTGTCCCAGCTCCTGACAACCTAGCAGTTCGAAAGCAAGAAATTACAAGTAGATAAATAGGTACCGCTGCGGCGGGAAGGTAACAGCGCTCTATTAGTCTGAGTCATGCTGGCCACATGACCACAGAATCGTCTTCAGACAGTGCTGGCTCTTCCACCAGAAATGGGGATAAGCACCTGCAACCTAGAGTCGGACACTACTGGCTTTCGAGCAGAGGAAACCTTTACCTTTACCTTCCCTCTATAGGAGAATACTGACATGCAACCAGATACTGTCAGGAAGTAAGACCCACTTATTCCAATGAGACCAAGTAAGGGTAATAGGATTACAGCCTAAACAAAGTGAAGGTCATGTAAAAGAAAGCTGGCTGTAAAAGAAACGTCATGCAGATTTTATTTCAGATTCTGCCCCCACTCTCTTTGAAGAGAGAGGATGCTTTAGATTCGGAACTTTCCAATATGGAATATCAATAAGTAAGAGACACCGTTGCCTAAAAGGGAAGTGTAAAAGAAAAGCACAACACCAGCTTCATTGGTATGCTAGGTGCTCAGTCCTGATGCTGGAATGGGTGTTGTTGAATGGAGCAGTGTTATAGACTGGATTACCTAGTCTCTATTCCTGATGCCACATTGATGATACTTTTTGTTTCTTTCAGGAATGCAATCTTTCACGTATCTTCAAAAAAATTCCTTAGAACTATCCTCCAAGCTGGGCCAGAATACTGTTTCCCAAGCAGACAATGTCAGATGTTTCAGAGGTAACAGAGAAGATTCAGCCCTTGCAATAAATTTCCAGCAGTGAGGTTGAGAATGGCTTGAAAATGAAAATGCATCTGTTTATTGACTTCACTTCAATACATTTGCTTACCTCTGTGAAAATGCCTAACCATTTTTGAATCCAAGCACATTGTTAATATATGTGACATTTCACAGCTATTTAATTTTTGCACTGATTCACTGTTCCAGTTTATTGTACATTTGAAAAACAAATTCTTTTATTTGCTCTAAACTTGCTGCTCTGCGTGTTTTTTGAGTTCTCTTGCCCAAATTCACTGATTATCCTTGTGACTATAGAGACTCTCAGCCTCAGTACCCCTGATCTGTAAAATGGGCAATTATTTTTTCTAGAATGTCTTCTACCAGAAGCGTAGTAACATAGGGGGCCCTGCTGACCAGGGCCCCAGACGCCGAGCTTCTGGGGGCGCTCACCTCGGGCTCGAAGCTGGAGCTCGGCGCCTGCCCACAGCCATAGCGGGCGGGCGGCACTCCAGCTTTCGAGTCCAACAGCGTCCTCATCGTCTAGGCAACGTGCGCAGCGCGCGCCCAGACCCTGTGGCTGCGGGCGCGGCTGTGCGCATTGCCTAGACGACGAGACGCTCTCTCGCTCCTCGGACTCAAAGCTGGAGCGTGGCGCCCGCCCGCAGGCATAGCGGGCGGGCGGCGCTCCAGCTTTCGAGTCCTGAGCGCAGCGTCTGACGTCATGTGATGTATGTCTGTACGTCACGTGACGTCCGGGGCGCTCAGCCAGCCCCCGCCCCCCCTAGCCCCAGGCGTCCGGAGGGGTGAAGACGCCACTGTCTTCTACATTTTTAATTCCTTATGGATGCAAGGTACTGCGCAGAGAACAGGGTCCTCTATTAGCTCCATGGCAAAATCAACCTAGCCTGATGTAGACACAGCTAGGGGTGGAAATTATGAGATGCTGCATTGCTGATGTGCAGATGCCCTGATTGTCCAGGCACCCTCAAATATTATAAAAACTCTCCCATGGATGAACAGAGATGGAAAGCTATAGAAAAGGTTGGAGACAACTTTGAGGGACATGGTGTTAGGACATGGTAATAGGGCAGCGTTAGCACAATTGCTTCTATTTGCCCAAATAACCCTGACATAGAAAATAGCAGTTGGGGGCTATGTGACAGCGCAATTCTGTGTAAGATACAGTGGTTGGCGTAAAGGGCCAGCTGTTGTATCCTATGCAGGTTCAGGGCTGCCCCGGGGCAGCCCTGGTGCACCTCGAGGGAAGGGGATAATCGACCCCTTCCATGGGTGTAAGCGGCGAGAGGCCCAATGGGCCTCCTCAAATGTACGTGAGCTCCGGAGCTTGTGTACATTTGCACCGGCTGTGTAAGGCTGCGCAGGGCCTGGAGAGAGTCTAGGATATAGTATATCTAGCCACCGATATCCCCGCCTTCTGCAAGCCCCGGGGCAGCCTATGGCCACCCACCCTGCCTGCCCTCCCCCTGCCCGGGTAGGACACTGGGCCGGGCAGGAGCCCGGGTAAGGGGTCGGACTTAGACCTGGAAGATCCAGGTTCAAATATCCGCTCAGCCATGAAGCTTCCTGGGTGACCTTGGGCCAGTCACTATCTCTCAGCCCTACCTACCTCACAGGGTTGTTGTGAGGACAAAAAGGAAGTGAGGAAATATGTACACCACTCTGAGCTCCTTGGAGGAAGGGTGGTATAAAAATGTGAAAAATAAATAAATAAATACTCACTGGGTGCCATAAACATGCTTTTTTACGACACGTTTACGACACCCTGCGCCAGGCGCTCCGTTTACACTGGATTGTGCCATGAGTCTCTGGTGCTGCCACATAGTAAAGAAGAGGAAGGACACCACATTACCAGAGAGCACTTGCTGAGTAGACATGTGCCCTCTGAAGAGTATGGAGGCGATTCCAGGCCCTTAAACCCATCACCATAATATACTGCATATCTGTGTGTTAACCATGTGATTGGGCCTGTTGGTGTGACTATGCTCACCTGCGTCCTTAGATGCACTTTTAGTTCATGTTCCTGACACCTTGACAGTTTGACTTGTGCTTGGCTGATCTGTAAGCAAACAGGCTTCTAATGAGCAGAGTAATTTCTGCGGACACCATTTTGCTGTTGGGCTCCACCTGTTGACTCCATGACCATGAGGCTTCACACAGGTTTCCATTTTTTCTTTTAGATGTCAAGAATTGGCAGTCCTATCCTGAGCCAAACATTTTATTGACCTTATCTGTTCAAATAAATTCTGCAGTGGTTCCTGGCTAATAAAGCAACTTCTCCTTTATTGCAGGCACATACCCTAGGGGAGACAGATGCGACAGTCTCTTTTCCCACTTGGATGTTCATACCCTGGCTCCAAGACGTCGCCTCTTTCCAACTCCTGGGTTTCCCCACCAACCCCTGGAAAGGGGGTCAAAGCAGCCAAATTACTCAGCCCGTACCAAGCCTGACATCCTTTAAGACGGTCTTTGCAATTTAAGCTCCAGGAGTCACTAGCCTGTGTCCCCAAGCCAGACAGCCTCTTAGGATCGGCTGTCGCTCCCCTTTACCTTAGGATGTAAACCAAATCCCTAATCCTATTCCCAGTCCCACACTATAGTTGCCAGAAGTGGTCGACCTCACTAAACAAACACCACACCTCAATGTCATGGTCTAGGGTTGGCAAAAAAAACTCCCCTCCAACTGCCAAATCAAAAGAGAAGCAAAACATTCCTACTTGGCCCCCAAAGGGGCAGCCAGCTAATCTCACACAAATCAAAGGCGGGGTCATTATCTGGAGACTCCTAAACAAGATTCTTAAGCTCAAAACAGACAAGCTGGGTTCCCTAGGAGGAAGGATGCTGCTCAAACTCCGCCCATCAATTGGAACTCCGCCCCTCAATTGGAACTCACCAATCGCTGAGACCCTTTTCCAGCCTTGGCTCATGCATGACCATGCCAGGCAAAGGAAGCCCTTGCTTTAAAGCAGAGTGACTGCATTCTGTATGCAAGGGCTGAATTCCCACATTTTTGTATGGATGATGGTGTCTAAGAGCTAGGTTCTTGGATAGACTACTGCAATTTGCTTTATGTTGGCCTTCCCCCCAAACAGTCATAAATCAAGGTGCTGTAGAACGTGACAGTTTGCCTCCTGATGAGATGGGGAAAAGTATGCTTAGCCATCAGATTGATCAGTCTGACATACTAGCCACTGCCCTATACTGGCTGATGAAAAAGGAAAATCAAATTCAAAGGCTTTTGTATTCTTTCATCAATGTTATCCAATAGAACAGCAGTTCTCAAACTGGTGGATCATGACCCACCAGGAGAACCGGATGCTTCCCTTGCCCCCTGGTGGCGGCGGGGACAGCATGGTGGTGGCGATCCCAGGGATCCCCGCCGCCACCAGGGGAAAAATGTTCAGAAAAGTGCTGTATGTACTTACCACCGTTACCGGGGCCTCTGGAGGGTACAGAGAGGCCTGTGGACCCCTCTACGGGTCTCCCTGCACCGTCTGGAGGCCCCAATAAGTACATAAAGCACTTTTCTGAACATTTTTCCCCTGCCAGTTGTGGCGATCCTCAGGATCGCTGCTGCTGCTGTTCCAACTTCCCACCCCCGCAAGTACTCAGGTTCTCTCCACCTTGCGGGGAGAACTTAGAGAAATACTGCAATAGAAGATACCTTTCTACTTGATTTCTGCATCTGCTTTTTATCTCTTTCTATATCGATCTATTTCAATAAACTGCTAAATCTCACATATTTCCAAGAAATTCTTACTATTATACAATTTACAATAAAGATTTTAAAAAAATAATATCCCAAACCACCAAACTTAATTTACTCCTTCTATCATATTTTAAACTTTGTCATGTTTTACAGTGTGCTGTAATGCAGCATTTAAATGCTGGCAAACTTTTAAATGCTGATACAGACATTGTTGATTAAATAAACTGAAAGTGCGCACTTATCTATGAACAAAATGAATGAAATACATGCTTGATTTAGAGTAAATGAGAAAAAGTCATGTGTAACCACTGTGCAAATGATTTCTGATAGAAAAGAGAAAACATAACAAACACTACTGGGTTTTTGCATTAGCTTCTGAAGGTGCTGGTTTCTTAAGAAACAAATGATAGGGTTTAAGCAGTAAATCCTTTTCCAACAGCTGAATGAATACATTTTAAGGACTTTAAATAGTGAACCATTAACATCAACAAGGAACAAAGGCAACTTTTGCACCTCTTCAGATCTTATGCTTAGCAACATTGAAAACTATTTACTGAATAGGAAAAGAGCTTTGGAAAAAATCTGCACCTTGTTAACTTCTTCATTGTATTTGCTAATTTGAAATCTGCATCATGTCATGTTCATTTGGCATACTGTTGTGACTACACGCAATGTTAAATAGAAGCCTATTTATGTTAAACAAAATCTAAAAATACTTAGCATTTACAGTGCATTAATTCAATAGGCTTCACATATATTAGTTCTGCAACCCTAAAAAACAGCCCTGTAAAGTAGATCAGCATTATTATCCCTCTGGAGAGTATCTTGACTAAACGAGTGAGTTTATGGCAAGGAAGCTCTTGGTACACAATCAGTCACTCTCATAGCCTCTGTGTACTTACCCCAACTTTGAATGTACAGACTTACAGAGCAATCCTGTGTAAAGATGCATGGCCAGCCTAAAGGGCCAGCCAACACATCCTGAGCCTATTCTGGGCTGCCATTTGTCCCCTTCCCCAGGTGTAGGCCTATGGGCCTCCTTGGATGCATGCCAGCTCCAGAGCCAGTATACATCTGGAAAGGTGGTGTAAGATCAGCAGGGGCTGGGAAGGGGCTTAGGATATTGCCGCCAATATCCCTGCCCCCTTCCAGCCCAGGCTAGCCAATGGCCCCCTTAAGAACCCAAGAACGTAAGAACATAAGAAGAGCCCTGCTGGATCAGGCCAAAGGCCCATCTAGTCCAGCTTCCTGTATCACACAGTGGCCCCACCAGATGCCTCAGGGAGCACAAGACACCTGTATCCTGTCACCAATCCCTTGCACCTGGCACAAAGAAAACCTACTCCTACAACCAGGAAGTTGCTTATCCCCATCATGGCTTGTAAGCTGTGATGGACTTTTCCTCCATAAATCTGTCCAATCCCCTTTTAAAGGCATCCAGGCCATCACCACCTCCTGTGGCAAGGAGTTCCACAAACCAATTACACTTGGGTAAAGAAATATTTTATTTTGTCTGTTTTAATACTCCCTCCACTCAATTTGAGTGGATGTCCCCTAGTTCTAGTGTTGTGTGAGAGGGAAAAGAACTTCTCTCTATCCACTCTCTCCATCCCATGCATAATTTTATACGTCTCAATCATGTCCCCCCTCAACCGCCTTTTTTCTAGACTGAAGAGCCCCAAACGCTGTAGCCTTTCCTCATAAGGGAGATGCCCCAGCCCACTAATCATTTTGGTCGCTCTCTTCTGCACCTTTTCCAGTTCCACTATATCCTTTTTGAGATGCAGCGACCAGAACTGGACGCAATACTCCAGATGCGGCCTTACCATCGATTTGTACAAGGTCATAATGATATTGGCCGTTTTATTCTCAATCCCTTTTTTAATGATCCCGAGCATGGAACTGGCCTTATTCACAGCCGCCGCACACTGGGTCGACACTTTCACCGAGCTGTCCACCAGCACCCCAAGATCTCTCTCCTGATCCGTCACAGACAGCTCAGAACCCATGAGCGTGTATGAGAAGTTTTGATTTCTTGCCCCAATATGCATCACTTTACACTTACTTACACTGAACGTCTGGAGCGGCCGGACGCTCCGGACGCTCCGAGGCCGGCTCCCGGGCCGGCCTCAGAGCGTCCGGAGGGCGACGCGAAGGGGCGGGGGGCCACCCGGGGCAGGGTGCAGCCGGGTGCCCCCCAACAAAATCGCGCCGCGGCCTAAGTAGGATTTGATTGTGCCCTTACTTCCACTCCTTGCCTTGAAGCAGGATATTCATTACTATCTTAGAGCTTTCCAGATGAGCTCTTGTAACTGAAAGATTTCACCATCTCTGTAGGTAGCTTATTCCATGTCTTTGGGCTATATATTTACTTTCTCCTAAATATTGTATGTAGATGTTCACCTTCTTGTAATTCAATCATATTGTTCCTTGCCCTATCCTAACTCTCTCATCTTTCGAAAAATATTTTAAATATTAGAAAACTGATGCCATTCTCATCACTTCCTACACCAATCCATTTTCCTATAGGCTTAACATACCTAACCACCCCAATGCAGCAGGAGGGGCAACACATAAGAAAGTTCCTATGTGTGCATCACTAGCTGAATGAGTAATCCAGTTGCTGAGGCAAATTGGCAAACACTGGGGGGGGGGGCTGGATGTTGTTATCCCCTCAACAGCTGGTTAGCATGACAATGACTGCTGATTTCCTGAAAGGATTTCATTCTCACAACCCCAGCTGCTGCGTTTGTACACCTGGATTGGGGCTACCTGGTACCTTCAGCATTTTCTCCTATGCCTTGCCTTCACTTCTCCATTCCATTGTTCTCTTCTGAATACATTTGAACTTGTCTTGCAATAAAGTGTCCAGAGCTGAACCAAGCTTTTACTGTTATTGGTGTTCAATGGTGATTCCTTCCATTATGTTGTTTGCAAGTTGTAGTGTAATCAGCACAACTGGACTCACAGTCATTCTCACAGTCATTCTGTTAATCACAATTTTGTGACATGGCACAGTTCATTTTAAGAAATGAATCAAGTGGTTATTTTTCTTTTGCTGCTACAGATAGATCATGCTAACAATGCTGCAAATGAAAGAAGCAGGATATACAGTATTTTCTATTTTTCCCCCTCATTCCAATTGTGTGTTAAAATATATTTAAACAAAATAAAAGCCAAGCCACAATGCCTGGAAGAGATCTAATATTGTGTAGAAGCAATTTCCATTCTGATCACTCTTTAATAACACAATCTGTGAGATAAAAGAAAATGGGGAATAGAAAATCAAGACATTGGCTAGATATGTGTGCAGAGCACGAGAGGCCAGAATTTGCTATTTTGCATTGTATGCAAAGGAAGGGAATCTTTAACTTGGAGACAGGTTATTGACCTCATTCAGAGTTCTCTATGCCCTCCACAAGTTTTCTATTGATGGAGTCAATCATACAAAGGAACATGCACATGAATCAGCTTCCTCCATTGAAATTAATGAAGCCTTTCTAGGTAGGGGAGCTCTAGGTAGGCTTACCAGCTCCATACTGGGACAGAGTGCTAGACCTTTAAGAGAAGGAATGTGGGCAGGTGTAGCTTGTTAAACCTTAGAGCACAATCCTAGGCATTTCTACTCAGAAGTAAGCCTGCTTCTGACATGCCTAGGATTGCACTCTAAGGGTTTAACAAGCTACACCTGCCCACTTTACTTCTCTCTCCTAAAGGTCAAGCACTTTGTCCTGGTATGGATCTGGTAATCCTAGCTCTAGGGGGGTGTTCCAAAGCTTCTGTGTACAAAACAATATAGGTTGTACATTGGGTTCACAATTTATGTCACAACCAGCCTAAGGAAACATGGCAATATTGTTAACCTAGAATGCAACGTCATGCGTTGTGAGAAATCTACAGAGCAATCTTATGCATGGCTACTCAGAAATAAACCCCATTGTGTTCAACAGGGCTTACTCCCAGGAAAGTGTGTATAAGATTGCAGCCTTAAATTATTTTCTTACCCCTCTTGGTGATACTAAGATTTCTTGATAGGAATTAAACAAATTCCAACATTTAGCCATTCTTCTGGGTGCATGAATGAAGTATGGGCAGTTTCCCCATTAATTCTTCCTAAGAATATTATTTATTTCTTAGTTTTGTCTTTAACATGCACATTAGCTAGCTGCATATTTGTAGTTTGCTAAAATTGGGCCAAACAGTTAGGACTTTGTACTCAAAGCATTTTGTATACAATTTAAATACTATTCCATAACTGCTTTTTGATCCTCTTATTTTCTGAGCTTGTGACAAAAGCAGAGGGTACCAGGAAATAGTATGCGGATAAACTGTACAACTCTCTGCTGCAAACATCAAGAACTGGCACCTGAAAGAATCGGAGGTCAGGAAAAGAATCCACAATTTCCATACTTCTGTGATGCAAGGAGAATGCCACTGCGTAATGCAGTAAACTTTGACATCCACAGTAACATCCATATTCTTGAAGGCAATCTAAAATCTACGAGCCCCAATCCAAGAAAATTTAGTTCCACTTAAGACCGAGTGAAATCAATTTGACTAGTACTGGCCCTCCATCTGGCCCCCCCAGTAGATGGGGTGGAACACACGGTGGCTCGCTGTGATGAGTTTGCAAAGCACTTCGTGGACAAAGTCGATCGGATTCGGCATGACTTGGACGCCGCGTTAGCAGTATCTAATGATGTCCCTGAGGCACCTGTCTGTTCTCCTTCCTGGGATTCTTTTCAGCTTGTAGAACCTGAGGATGTGGACAGGATTCTTTGGAGTGTGAGACCGTCCGCTTGCCCGCTTGACCCTTGTCCAGCATGGCTGATTAGAGCTGCCCGGGTGGGGCTGGCTGAGTGGACGGGGAGGGTGGTAAATTCATCTCTGAGGGAGGGGGTGCTGCCGCTGTCTCTGAAGCAGGCGGTGGTGCGTCCCCTCCTGAAAAAACCCTCCCTGGATCCCACTATTCTGAACAACTTCCGGCCAGTCTCAAATATCCCGTTTCTGGGCAAGGTGATCGAGAGGGTAGTGGCGTCTCAGCTCCAGAGAGTCTTGGAGGAAGCTGATTATCTGGATCCATTCCAGTCTGGCTTCAGGCAGGGGTTCGGGACAGAGACGGCCTTGGTCGCCTTGGTGGATGACCTGCGCCGGGGACTGGACAGGGGGAGTGCGTCCCTGTTGGTCCTGCTGGACCTCTCGGCGGCTTTTGACACCATTGACCATGGTGTCCTCCTGGGTCGTTTGGCTGGGTTGGGGCTTGGAGGCACCGTTCTGAGGTGGTTCCGCTCCTTCCTGGCTGATAGATCCCAGAAGGTGGTGCTGGGGGATGCTTGTTCGGCACCCTTGCCCTTGAGGTGTGGGGTGCCACAAGGGTCAATTCTATCCCCCATGCTGTTTAACATCTATATGAAGCCGCTGGGAGAGGTTATCCGGGGGTTTGGGGTAGGGTGTCATCAGTATGCGGATGACACCCAGCTCTTTCTCTCCTTTCCACCTGACTCCAAGGGGGCGGTCGATGTCCTGAATCGTTGTCTGGAGGCAGTTGGGAGCTGGATGGGGGCGAACAAGCTGAAATTAAATCCTGATAAGACAGAGGTTCTTCTGGTCCAGAAGTCTACGACTCAGGTACTGGATCATCGTCCTGCTCTGAATGGGGTTGTACTCCCTCTGAAGGAGCAGGTCCGCAGCTTGGGGGTTCTCCTGGATGCGCAGCTGCTCCTGGATTCCCAGGTAGCGGCTGTGGCCAGGGGGGCTTTTGCCCAGCTTCGGCTGGTGCGCCAGCTGCGACCGTACTTGGATCGTGCAGACCTGGCCACAGTGACCCAT
>JANXHW010000001.1:91028359-91083359 GCA_026170595.1 Plestiodon gilberti rubricaudatus
GACAGTCACTTCCGGTGGTACGCAGCAGGAGAATGGAACCGGAGGTGGTACATGGCTTCAACAGGGGTTGAGAACCCTTGGACTAGATAGCAAGAAGCTGTTATGTAGCAATGTGTCCATTTTGTACAGCTCTTCTCTGCCCTTGGGGAAGGAGGTTGGTTACTGCTGTCTCCTGCTGGGTATGATGAATGCTTCAAGGGCTGCATACAATTCCTTGCTTGAGCAATAGGGTAAATCTTGCCTTACTTCTTCCCTAAAACCTGAATTTACATCCATTCTGCTGCAGCTCTCATCCTTCTGTACTAGCTTTGGTCCATATTCCCTCTGTATCTGTCTGCATCCTGCTATTCATCCTTCTCAATTGTTAGCTCTGGACTAACTTTCCATGAACAGATTCTTGAATCTCTGAAGTCCTACTTCTGTGCACTGAACAGACTTGTTGTATTCTGACCTTGGCTTATCCCTGACCTCACCTTCATCACTCTCTTTTGACTGTAGATGCTCATGGCTTGAGACTCATTTGTGCCTTATTCCTGCTCTCAGATCTTGATTTGCATCTTCTGGGTCCACTACGCAGAGTCTTTCTATAACTCAAGGCAATCATAAAGATCATCATCATCATAGTTAGTCCAAATGGATCTTTAAGGGACAAATGTATATAATCATATTTGTATAATCAAGAAAAAACCATATAATCAAGTAAAAACTATGCACAAATAAGATGCAACAAAGAAAGATGCCTGTGAAGCAGGGCAATCCCGACGACAACAAGGTTATGAGCTAAGCTGCATGCTACAGAAGAGAAGGCGGATAAATAAAGTTGTTACCCATGCTGAAATTGTGGAGCAGTGAAGGCTACAAATTCATAATCATACATAAAGAATGTCATTGTATTATGTGCTTTGTATTATCAAGTAAAAAAAGGTAAAGGTGACTCCTGACAATTCAGTCTTGTCCGACTCTAGGGTGTGGTGCTCATCCCCATTTCAAAGCCGAAGAGCCAGCGTTGTCCGAAGACGCCTCCGTGGTCATGTGGCCAGCATGACCTGGCTGCCATTCTGCCACCAGGCTGGAGGTCTACTCGGGGAAGGGGACACTCGTCCCCTTCCCCAGGTGTAAACTGGGGCCGGCCCTATCGGCCTCCTCTGATTTCTGCCAGCTAATAGCTGGCGGAAGTAGAGGAGGCCGTGTAATGGCGTAGCCGGCCTGGCAGGGATATGGCCGATGCCATCCCCCTCCTGGGCCAGCTAGGGCCTAGGCCCGTGATGGCGAACCTATGACACACGTGTCACAGGTGACACGCGAGGTCATTTTGGGTGACACGCCAGTGTTTCCCCCAGGGCCCCGACACACCTTACATTTTCGCAAAAGTTTTACAGCCTTGTCTTGAACATTTAGGGCAGGGATTTTGGCAGACCTATTTCAAATCATTAGCTACTGAAACTCAGCAACAAAAAAGTCACTAATTGATGTTAAATAAAATGCAATGTGCTCTATAGTTCTTTTCAGTTCAGTTCAATTCAAAATTACTATTAAAAGTAGCAATATTCAAAGTACTATTAAAAGTTTGGGGAGGAGGGGGACGAAACACCAGCAGAGAAGTTAGGCATTTTCAAAAATTTTGACACACCAAGCCCAAAAGGTTCACCATCACTGGCCTAGGCCAATGGCCCCCCTCCCTCCCGGGTCTGACTGCCCACATGGCTGGCGGTGGAGGGCTCATCTTCTGCTGCATCCTCGGTCCAGCGCCGGAGTGAGGGAGGCCGGCCTTGCGACGGCCTCCCTTACTCCAGAGTCGTTGCGAACGTGCTTTACGCCACGTTCGCGATGTCTTCCAGCGACGGAACACTCGTTCCGTCGCCACTCGCCAGACCTTTTTCCAGGATTGCACTCTTAGAAAAGTAGGATTGGGAGATTAAGAGAAATGTTGCTTTTCTGCAGTAAAGCTTGCCTAAAAATGTGAGAGCACAAAAAATGTGAGGCGAATCAAACTGAAACACCAGACTTTACCTAACCAGATACAATTTAAAAATGCAATGGCTTTACAGGAAATGTTTTGCAAAGATAGATTTCCTTACAACAAAAGAACAAAAAAAAAACATTTAAGTGCTTGAAATAAAACAGATATAATGTCAGCTCAAAACCACTACAAAAACTCTCTCTCTCTCATTCACTGACACACACACATGCACACACATACACTTGATTGTGTGTGTGTGTGTGTGTGTGTGTGTGTGTGTGTGTGTGTGTGTGTGTGTGTGTACATATGTTTTCCTTCTCATCCTCTCTTTCTCCTATAAGAGATAATATAAACAGAAACAAAAGAGTTTCCAGTTTACTCTCTGGCTGCCTGGTCCCAAAGGAAAACACAAGAAAAAAGCTTGAAATTCATCTTCCGGGCTTAGAGATACTAGAGAGGAAAGAAGCTTCAAAAGTTGTAGAATATGAGAATTATTTCTGGCTGTTCGTCAAGATTTATTGAACATTAACAAGCGTCTTTCTTTTTCCTATTCACTGTCATTGTGATATTCTAAGCTTTTCAGGTATTCATGTATTAAGAAAAATATTTGTGCTGAAGCTAAGAGAACAACTTGTAAAACAGAACCTCCCTTGGAAGCAGCCTGTGACCAAAGTCATTCATACTATACATACATGCCGAGACTGGATATCTCCTGGTACAGTATATCTACAAATCTCCCTTTTTTCCCCAGTGATTGGCTGAGATGCTGTGATGTGGAATGTTCACCAACTTCAGACAAGGAAGAGAAAAGGAGTTCTGGCTAAACGGAACAGAAGAACAAAGCAAATGGACTGAGAGCAAGTGGTGGATCTTGAGGGTGGTCTCTATCAATTTGAGTGATCTCACATAGGCATAGGGCTGCTACACAGACACCAATCTGAACTTGTAGAAATGTCAGAGCAGTTGCATAATATCCTTGCCAGGGACAGGGAGATAGCAATGGTAGTTCTATGGCCACAGTCTCCAGCTCCTAAAGTCCTATTGTTATGTAGCCTCAGCCACTTCCCATGTCACTTAACATTAAAACAAAAGCAATCACACAGGAAAGGCCAGCATCATGCTTAACCTCATGTCAGCATATGTTACCATCCTGGAGAGACGCTGTTGTGCAAAGCAACCATATCATCAGCCCCCTCCAATGTCATTTCCCCCATTATAAGGTCACCAGAGTGTTGTCTAAAGCAACAGGGGAGATCAAACTTCTGATGATGCCTCCTATGTTGGAGGCGAAATGTAAAGTTTTTTAACCACCTGATTATAATAAAAAAAAATTATATTATACGATCAGAGTTTCCCAGTAAAAATGTTTGGTTTGAACTCTAAAATCTGGACACATCGTGAAAATCTAAAAATCTAAGAATGTACCAACAAGGGAGAATCCCAAAGGCCGTGTAAGAATAGGCAGAAGCAAGGCAGCATGTGGCGCCCCCCCCCCTGCGCTCGTAACCCGGAAGTGAGTGGATGCATGCTCTGAGGCAAGCGGGAGGACCTCCCCCTCCCCCCGTGCAAGACTCCAAAGGAGGCTTGGCGCATGGCGAAAATATGCGCTGGGAAAAGCCCTTTTGCTCGCCTCCACCTGCAGAGGTGTGTGTTTCCTTTGGAGGCTTGCACGGGGGGGGGGGAATTGTGCCCACCTCAGCGGAGCACCAGAGCTGCTACTCCTCTCACTTCACCGTTGTTATGGCACTGAGAATAGGTCTTGAGCTTGCATGGTCTTACTCTTTGCCAGTGTTCCAGGTAAGACAAAGACTAGAAGGTAAGTGCAATCTCTTATTTGTCTGACTGTAATCTAATTTAAACATCGGTTTTAACTCATAATTAGAATTCTTGAACAAAAGCTTTCATGGCCAGCAACGATTTGTAGAGAATTAGGAATCACAGGTATAAAAGCCATGTAAAAAACTTTATAATCCAACTGAGTAAAATAACAATCAATCAATCCTGCAAGCAGTCTCCGGATTTCTCCAGCAATGCAGACAAGCAAAAAATCGCTAAGATCCACAGCTAAAACATCTATCAGTCTTTTGACTGCCTTTGAGAATGTTTCTAGCTGTAAGAAACGAAACGTCAGGTTTTACTTTGTTTTAGCTGTGGATCTTAGCGATTTTTTGCTTGTCTGCATTGCTGGAGAAATCCGGAGACTGCTTACAGGATTGATTGATTGTTATTTTACTCAGTTGGATTATAAAGTTTTTTTACATGGCTTTTATACCTGTGATTCCTAATTCTCTACAAATCATAATTAGAACTTTAATTGAATGTGAGGAAGGGAATTTGAGGATCTAATCTAATGAGTGGGACAGAGCATAGCAGCTAGGTGAGGAAATGAAAAATATTCAATAAATAAATAAATAAAGGAGAGCTGGGCAGAAACGAGAGAGGTGAAGCGTTGATTCTGAAGAGAATTACAACGCTTCTCCACTGGTCTACTCTGAGTAAGACTACAGTCTACTTGTAAGTAAGATGCCAGGGCAGAAGCACTTGGAAACAACAAGATAGGTGTGCCCCAAGGATTGGTCTTGGAACCGGTGCTTTTCAACTTATTCATAAATGACCTGGAGTTGGGGATGAGCAGCGAGGTGGCCAAGTTTGCGGATGACACTAAACTTTTCCGGGTGGTGAAGACCAGCAGGGATTATGAAGAGCTCCAGAAGGATCTCTCCAAACTGGGAGAATGGGCAGCAAAATGGCAGATGCACTTCAGTGTAAGTAAGTGTAAGTGATGCACGCTGGAGCAAGAAATCAAAATTTCACATATACACTGATGGGTTCTGAGCTGTCTGTAACGGATCAGGAGAGAGATCTTGGGATGCTGGTGGACAAGTTGATGAAAGTGTCAACCCAGTGTGCGGCGGCTGTGAAGAAGGCCAATTCCATGCTTGGGATCATTAGAAAAGGGATTGAGAATAAAACGGCTGATATTAGTATGCCCTTGTACAAATCGATGGTAAGGCCACATGTGGAGTATTACGTCCAGTTCTGGTCACCACACCTCAAAAAGGATATAGTTGAATTGGAAAAGGTGCAGAAAAGAGCGACCCAAATGATTCTAGGGCTGGAGCACCTCCCTTATGAGGAAAGGCTACAGCGTTTGGGGCTTTTCAGTCTAGAAAGAAGACATCTGAAGGGGGACATGATTGAGACATATAAAATTACACAAGGGATGGATAGAAGGAAATTCTCTTCCTTCTTGCACAACACCAGAACCAAGGGACATCCCCTAAAATTGACTGGTGGGAGAGTTAGAGCAGACAAAACCAACTATTTCTTTGTTGTTGTTCAGTCGTTAAGTCGTGTCCAATCCTTCGTGATCCCACGAACCACATCCTGCCAGGCCTTCCTGTCCTCCACTATCTTCCTGAGTTCGCACATTTTCATGTTCGTTGCATCGGTGATGCTGTCTAACCATCTCATCCTTTGCCTTCCCCTTCTCCTTTTGCCTTCAGTCTTTCCCAGCATCAGAGTCTTCTCCAGAGAGTCCTCTCTTCGCATTAGGTGGCCAAAATATTTGAGCTTCAGCCTTAGTACCTGTCCTTCCAGGGAACAGTCAGGGTTGATTTCATTTAGGATTGACTGATTTGATCTCCTAGCAGTCCAAGGGACTCTCAGGAGTCTTCTCCAGCACCACAGTTCGAAAGCATCTATTCTTCGACGCTCAGCCTTCCTTATGGTCCAATTCTCACAACCATACATTGCTACTGGGAACAGCATGGCCCTGACTATACAAACTTTTGTTGGCATGGTGATATCTCTGCTTTTTATTATGCTGTCTAAGTTTGCCATAGCTTTCCTTCCAAGGAGTAAGCGTCTTTTAATTTCTCCGTCTGCAGTGATCTTGGAGCCCAGAAAAGTAAAATCTGTTACTGCTTCCATTTCTGCCCCTTCTATTTGCCAGGAATTGATGGGACCAGATGGCATGATCTTAGTTTTATTAATGTTGAGTTTCAAACCAACTTTTGCACTCTCGTCTTTCACTCTCATCAAGAGGTGTAGTGGAAGAAGATCCAGCAGACTGGCAGGAGCCAAGTGTGGTGTCAGCAGTGGACCCTTGTTGACAGATCCAGGCAGCAAGGAGTTAACAGATGAAGACTTGGACTTTTGACAAGACTTTGACAGGACTGGGCAGCAAGGGGTCAACACCCAGGACTGCGTGGGTGGAGGCACACCTACCACCCACGCAGGGTGTGCCCCCCCAGGTGATGCTAATAATTAGGGCTTTAGGACTTTGGATTGCAGCCCCCAGCTGTAATCCATGATGGACTAATGAAGACAAAGGAGTATAAAAGCAGCAGCAGTAGGAGCAGGAAGAAGCCTTGCTAGCTTGCCACGGGGATACGCTGCCCGATTTCCGAGCGACGACAGGACGCTGCTGTCAAGCTGACTGAGAAAGTAGCTACAACCAGGAGGACAGCTGGACACACTCTGCGAAGCCGAAGGACTGGTGACCTTGGACCAGAGACCAGAGAACGCTGAGCCGACAGGGAAAGGAAGAAGCCGGAGCCTGCTGCCCACCTGGACCTGCTGAAAGAGCCGGTTTGGAGGGAGACGTTTGTGTGGACTGCTAAGCAGAAGGTTTTTTTGCTTTTGGGTTAATTTATGGTGGAGATAAGGGTTGTAAAGCAATAAATTTTGGTTAATTGTCCAGAGGAGTTCAGCTTTCGTTTTTACACACAGCTTTATGGCTATTTGAGAGGGAAGAGGTGTTTTTCAGTCGAAGCGGGCATTTAAAAGGGAACAAACTTGCTCCTAGAAGGAGAAGTTGGGTTGAATCATTTGGGGTCCCCAGAGTGGGGTGCTTCCCAAAGCAAGACAAGAGGCTCTTTAGTTCTTCATTTTCTGCCATTAGGGTGGTGTCGTCTGCATATCTGAGGTTGTTGATATTTTTCCCGGCAATCTTGATTCCGGCTTGCGATTCATTCAGCTCTGTATTTCTCATAATGTACTCTGCATATAAGTTAAATAAGCAGAGTGATAATATACAGCCTTGCCGTACTCCCTTCCCAATTTTGAACCAATCGGTTGTTCCAGGGCCGGTTCGAACTGTTGCTTGTTGACTCACATACGGGTTTCTCAGGAGGCAGGTAAGGTGGTCTGGTACCCCCATCTCTTTAAGAATTTGCCACAGTTTGTTGTGATCCACACAATCAAAGGCTTTTGCGTAGTCAATGAAGCAGAAGTAGATGTTTTTTTTGGAACTCTCGTGCTTTCTCCATGATCCAACGCATGTTGGCATTTTTCTTGTTGCCTTGAGTGCTAAGGTGGTCTGGTACCCCCATCTCTTTAAGAATTTGCCACAGTTTGTTGTGATCCACACAATCAAAGGCTTTTGCGTAGTCAATGAAGCAGAAGTAGATGTTTTTTTTGGAACTCTCGTGCTTTCTCCATGATCCAACGCATGTTGGCATTTTTCTTGTTGCCTTGAGTGCTCCCTGAGGCATCTGGTGGGCCACTGTGAGGTACAGGAAGCTGGAATAGAAGGTCCCTTTGGCCTGATCCAGCAAGGCTTTTATGTTCTAAATAATAACCCACTAATATATATATATATATTTAAGGAAGGAAGGAAGGAAGCATTCTAGCACTTCAGATAAATGAAAACAATTTGGCTATCAAGATTCAGCATCCTAAATATATTTTTTCTGGGTTTGTGCCTTAGTATGCCTAATGCTGTATGCATACATGGCACTCTGAAACATTTTATGAGACTTTTTCCACTCAGAAAACAAATTTATGGTTGCATCTACAAAAATGTGAAATAGTTATAGCAAAATTACTCCTGCCTGTAATTATGAAAAATTGCAAAAACATTTTAAATATCTGGTTTTCACTTCTCCTCCTGCATTTTTTCCCATATAGGCATTTTAGTATGCTTTTCATTTTCCTATTATATTCTGAAATGTTCAGCATTTGAAGATGCTGTGATCCAAATACTTTTTACCAGTATACTTTCCATTCCAAAGGAGGAATTGTGGCTCAAATATGATAATTCTTGTGATGTTTAAGGATACAAAGTGCTTTATATTAAATATCTCTCTATGCATTTGGATCCGGAGTCAAGGTGCTCTGGACAGTATGCATGGGATCCTGCTCTCCGCACTACATTTTCTCTCATAACAATCCTTTGGGCTAGGCGAAGCTAAGGTGATTGAGCCAGTTGGGCTCATGTTGACCCACTCTGATTGACCCAGTTCGGCCCCACATGCTGTGTACTATCCCACAGTGGCTCTCACTTATTATGAGATACGGCATTATTAATTATTCCAAGTGAGCTCATGGATGAGGTCATGATGTGTTCATCACAGGTCCTTGGCCAATGTTCTGTCTACTGCAGTGCTCCCCAAAGTGTGAGGTGCAGCTCCTGGGGGCGTCACGCTGAGCCCCCAGGGACGGTGTGGGAAGCTTGTGGCCCGATCCACTTGGCCGTGAAACTGCACCCCGGAGCAGAGGCTCAACTCAGTGCAACGAGCATCACAAGCAGAGGCTCAGCTCAGTGCACCAGCATTTGTACACTCTGAGGGGCCCACCCTGAGCCTCTTACATCCCTTTTGCAGTCGTGTTGGACTTGTCATCATGTCACGTGCCATTGTATCACCGCCCAGCACGCCCGGGTCCCCCAGAGGTGTTTCTACGGTAGGGGCCCTACCGTAAGTTGCGCCCCGTGCTAGTACTGTGTTTACAAACCGGAGCGAGTAGGCCTTGCCCCCTCGCTGTCGGAGCCATTCCGCGCAGCGAAGGCGAACACGCAGGGAGTCTCTGTCCAGAGCTCTGCAGCTGCAGCAGGCCGGGTGCCATGGAGCAGGTTAGCCTGGAAAGCACTTGTTGAAGATAAGTATCTTAGAAATGAAACATGGTCCCCCTATTTACAGGACTGCATCATCCATATAGGCTCTAATAGGAATGGCTGGTCTCTATCCTGTGCAAGACAGGGGACTGGGCTGGCACCTGATTGGTGCTCGAGGCAGATGAGGGTGGGGTCAAGGTAGTGCTGCTCATGCTTGGCCTCCGTCCTTGGCATTCCTTCAACGGCTGAGCTTGTGAGGGGCTACATGGTCAGAAGTGTCGTGGGGGGGAGCCTTGATGCCCAGGGCACCAGGTGGTGCCCAGGGCCCCCAGGTGCGGACCGCTGAAGGGGCAGAATCATGGGCTGAGGAGGGCGAAAGCATACCTTCCTCGGGCCGCGTTTCGGCCCGCCCTCCCTCCCTTGCCTCTGAAAAGCGCCTCTGAAATGAAGTGAAAACGGCGCGGGGAGGTGTTTGGAGGCAGGGCATGACATCACGCGCCCGCATCATGTGGGGGCGGTGTTGCGGCATTGTCGCGGCGGCGGGCCCTCCCACGTAGGGCCGGAGCGACACCACTGTGCATGGTGCTCTCTTCTGCTCAACTACCCTACCCCAACTAACAGCATCCTGGCATCAGCAGTGACAAGCGGAGACATATAACAAAAAAGGCAATTGCCAAGCGGGGACGGTGGGAGCGGAGAGAGGGTGAGAGAGTAAGAAAGGGTGGGGGGTTGAAGTCAGTGGTCATTTGGGTGGGGGAATTAACCTTCTGCTCTTTTTTCCTTTATTTCCTTCCAATCTATTGGATTTATACATGAATGTATGCAGATAGATATATGTAGGTGAATGGTAAGAAATCAAAGATGAAAGAGTGAGCAATTTCAATTGCTATGTAGTTGGGTGGTCCCAACTTATCATGGTTGCAATGACCCCCCCCTTTAATAGGTATTTTGTTAAAGGGCAGCTTTGTGGTTTGACTAGTGTAATGCTAGACCTACCTCTTCCTTTTCTTTAGGGACAAAGGTAAAGGGCTGCAACAGCTTACAGACCATGAACAGCAGCGGCTGAGCGTTTTCCTGGTTTGGGGTGGTGGTGGTGGTAAGTTTGCACCCCTTCATTTTGCTCATTTCAGTGCCCTTTCTGTCCCCCCCTTCATTAGGGCCTGGTTGGGATGAAGCTTCCTGTTTGATAGATCAGGCCGGCCACTATGGTCTCAGTGGTTTCAGTGTCTGGCAATGGCTGCAGTTATTCCACAGAGTAGGGCTTGGGATTGTGGCTCAGTGGCAGATGACTGGCTTTGCATGCAACTGGATATTCTTGGATGGAGTGGTCAGAGACCCTCCCCTCCCCACTTGAGAGGCTACTGCTAGTCAGTATGCACAGCACTGAGCTTGTGGGTTCAGTACCTGGCACTACAAATGGCAGCTCCATATATTCTGTGTTTGCATCTTTCCAACCAGTAAGGTTTCATAGGGAAGAATGAGGTTCGCTATATGCATATGGTAGCTTGTTCACATTAGTCAAGCCATCAATCGCAACAGGAATCATTAGCCTTACCATCCGTCCCGGAATTTCTGGGACCATCCCGGAACCTGGGCTCGGGTCCCGGGTCGGTTCCGGACCATTCCGGGCCGGTGGAAGCCGCCACCGCTACCGCTTTTCAGAGGCTTGTAATTTTAAAACTTACTTTTTTCCCTGTCAGCAGCCATCTTGGACCTCATGAAATCTTGTGAGATCCAAGATCGCAGCGCCCAAATCTCGTACAGTACAGACCACACAAACATCTACCATACATCAGCTATGTTGTAAATCATTCACCCTGATATACTGAGGTCTAGTACCTACATTTTGGAAAGCTTTAATATAGGTAAATTCAGATAATGTGCAGAGCATGAGAAAGCATATATGCATGTGTAGTGGCACAGACTCCTTAATTTAGCATTTTCGAGCAATAGTGCAAGCACCCATGAACAAAGAACAAGCAGTTTTAATTTGAATAAACTATCCCACCTTTGGCCACTAGGTGGCAACCACACTGCCCTGGCTTTACATGTACCAGCCAAGGTCTGCTGCAGTCTGCCCTCACACCGTTTGGGAGCTATTACTTGTGGGAAGAGGGTTTGAAATACAAAACATAGATAGTTTGCAGTTCTTAGGACCATGCAGGTAGGGGCCCCTGCACAGACTCATACACTTTTACATGGGGAGACTGTAGACCTGCGCAGTACTCTTTCCCCTTCTGCATCAGGCATTAAGCAGACCAATGGTTCAAGAATCTGAGGAATAATCATGCAACAGCTTCTTTATTTTTTTAAAAAAAGCTTGTAAGTGTTGAGGAGCTAAGCTGGTTGAGCAGGGGTTGAGGGACCATGCCTACAAGTGGGTGTCTGAATAATTACCTTTACATCTCCTGCTCTTGACCAGTTAGAGGCTCTCTGGAGCAATACATGACAATGAGGAGGAGCCAGGATCTGGAATAGATACTCAAAGCATCAAGCTGAGTGCTTGCAAATACTCATGAATACATATTGGTGGTGCTAGGAACAGGTGAGAACAAAGGGTTTATGCCCTGTTTCAGGATTGGGTAGGGTTCAGGTCAGGTTTGATGTAGTGGGGTTCATTTGGGCTCCCCTCTGGGTAATGGAGAAAGACCCAATCAAGGTGTTATAAGCATGTAGCTAGGTAAAACATTTCAGGATTCCAGGGGAATTTGGGGGGTTTGGTTGGAAGGGTGGAACCAGAAGTTCCCCAGGGCACACAGTAGTAGTGGTCCATTTCCCCATGACTCTTTGTTACTTACGCATGGGCTTTGGGGGGGGGGCTTCAGTTTTCTCCCAACCAGGCAGATGTGGTTTGCACAGGCAGACATAATTGGGGTGCAAAATGGTAACTCTGAAATTGAGATGGTTGAATGCTGACCATGTGGTGGTCTCTGACTAAAGCAAAGCATTTTGTCCCTGTGCCCGATGTGGGCATCAGGTGAATGGTGTGGGTCACATGGTGATCCAGTGAAGTGGAAGGAGGACTTCTGGGGCCTACAACAGCTGTATTTGCCTGGGGATGAACCTGCCATTAGAGCAAGTGTGTTAGGGCTTGATTGAGATGGGTTGGCTATTGATGTTATTCTTTTACCCGGTAGGTGGCAGCTGGAGCACACCAGTGAGGGTGTGGCCACTATCTTTTCTAGGCCTGTAAGAGGGAAAGCTCCTGCAGTTTCAGCACCCAGTTCAGCTGTGGAATTATAGCCAGTTTCACAGGGCCACCAGAAAGTGGGATGTGTTGGAACCAGTTGTTGCTGATGGTTTGGGAGTCATTTCAGCAGGCTCCATCTCCCCAGTTTCTTATTGTTCACCTTGGTGCGAATGACTTATGCCAGAAGACTGCTCAGTCATGCAAGGGTCTCGCCTCTAGCAAAGGTGGGTCTTGGCACAGTGTTTAGGATCTTGCGGGGTATCATAGATGCTGGGCAAGGCAATAGGGTGGGGATACCCAGGCAATAGGTAAGAATGGCAAGGACTTGAGGAGGCAAGTTTTGGTGCAGGGTGGAGCAGTTCTTATTCCACCCAGCCATCATTTATCTGTAGCCCACCTTGTTAGAGCATGGATCTGTGCCTCTGAGGCTGGTAACGTTCTTTTGAAGTGATTATATTCTCTCTTTCTCTGTCTCCGCCTCCGCCTGTGTGTGTGTGTGTGTGTGTGTGTGTGTGTGTGTGTGTGTGTGTGTGTTTACATACTCGCTTTCTTGCATGCATTCAATAAAATGGGCAGGAGACCACTAAAGCTTATGCTGAAATCACTGTAGTCTTTAAGTTGCTACATCACACTGCTTTTTGCTGCAAGAAACTAACATGGAAGTTTGGACTTCAGGCTATTTTCCAACTGACGTCATTTTGCTAATGATGCTGCCAGTTTTAAAATCTCCAAGGTCACCAGTTGCATTTAATTCATTTAATTATTTCAGGTTTAACTAAACAACTGTGTAGCATGGCCCTGTGCTTTTTGTTTTTGTGTAAATAGTGAGGCTAAAATGCAGAGGGGGTAGGGGAGACTTTGGCCCTGCTGTGGTTTTGGCCCTACCCCCATGCACTATTTACAAAATAATAAAACCAAATAGCACAGGACCACGTTACACATGTCATGTCATGTCTAGTTTGGCCCTTAGGCAAAGCAGCACAGAGGTTTGTGCCATCAAAGTTGAGAGTGCATCCTTACTATGGTAAGAGGGGCATAGCATTCTGTACCCCTCTTTCTCCTCTAGTTGCTGCAGAAAAGACCTAAAGATCTCATAAGTAGCACAAGCACATGTCAAGCACTGTCCATCCCAGAGATGGGGTTTCCTCCAATAGCCCTCTGGCTCTCTGTTTTTCCTTCACTGCTTAGTTCTTAACCTTAGGGCACATTAGCTCTCTTCTCCCTACTTAATTTCTTCTTTTTCTTTTCATCTGAACAGCTGCAACAGAAAACTAATAGCAATAGTTTCTGAAAGCTGGCCTCTAGCTATTTTCTGTGTAATACAATCCATTTGTTTGTTCTCTATTTTTTTCCTATGAATTTGCATCATGGCACATATGGGCAGGTTTATGAGAAGCCAGGTGAAAATAGCAAAGTTACATTGAGTGGAAATAAAATCACAATTTTAAAAGAGCACTCATTCTCTTAGCTTATTACTTGGGTTCCAGATAAAATTAATGAGCAGCATCTAAAAGCAAACATCTTTTATGCTGGGTGGTATACATTTCAATATCTCCATTTTCAGTGTTGCATTGTTCTTCTCAAATGGATGGGCACTATTAAAAGTACCATGCTAACAAGGTTGGAAAATGCAAGCACGAGATTTCTTTTTATTAATTTCTCCCAAGTAATTGATGCAAATGCAGTTTTTTACAAAGTGGATAATAGATTGATATACCTCTAGACCAATAATGAACTCCTAGTTTCTGTGCAATGGCAGATCAGGCAGGGCGCATACCTTCAGCGCAGGGGTTGATTTGATGAATCCAGTGAAAGCACAGGATAATGTGCAAGTGAAAAAGACTTGGTGCCAAAACTGCCACAAGACTAAAGGGGGCAAAAATAGAAAGGGAGGTATGCTGCTGTCCATTAACATTGATATTAACTTCATAAACAGATACAGTTGATTTTAAAGATTGAGGTGCAAATGAAACCAGAAATCTTTTTTGTTGGGTATGAGGGATGATCACGTAGGTGAAGGGAAAAGAATTAAAGCTATAGGTCTAAGTACTGTAGTTTTAGCTTTAAAGATGAATTCCTATTACTTAGTTTATACCAGTAATTCCCACTAGGCAGAGACCATGACATTTGCAAAGTGCATATTTCTTGGATCTAAATATATATGAACTGTTTAAAAAAGTGTCATTGTTCTTTCATGGTTGGTTGGAAAGTGAGTAAAAATTTTAAATATAAAGCCATGTGATGCTTTGCTTCAGATTTGTTTAAAATTCGTTTATTATCTTTGGTGTATCAATAGCAGTTTTGAAGGGCATCCTAAAACAATTAGGAAAACGAATTTACAAAGTGTAAAAAGTTCCATTATCCTTAAAGATGGAATTGGACTCAACCCCTTTCCTTACCAGTCAAATCCTGTGTAAGGATCCGGCGGCGGATCCTTACACAGGATTTGGATGTCTGGACCACCATGTGGCGGTAAGGAGGTCTACTCAGGGAAGGGGGCGTTCGTCCCCTTTCCCGGGTGTAAACCGGGACCAACCCTATCGGCCTCCTCGGATTTCCGCCAGCTAAAGCTGGCAGAAGTCGGAGGAGGCTGTGTAACGGCCGAGCGGTCTGGCGGGGATGGGGATATGGCCGGCCGACACCATCCCCGCTCCCTTCCGGGCCAGTTAACCAATGGCCCCCGGCCCCATCCCTTGCTGGCCGGACCACCCCATGTGGCCGGCGATGGAGACTTACCTTCTGCCACCGGCCACATACTCGGTCCGGCACTGGAGTGAGGGAGGTCGGCCTTGTATCAGCCTCCCTTACTCTAAAGGAGGCACAAACATGCCTTATGGCACATTTGCAACACCTTCCGCGCCGGTGTGCTCGCTCTGGCACCAGAACTTTGGGCTGGATCTCACCCTACATTTTTTTGAACTTTTTGTTTCTGTTCAGTGGAAAGCATCCCTGCTTTTTCTTATACATTTTACAATGTTCACGTCCACCAAGTAACCAATCATTTGCAAATAACACAGAATGGCAGAATAAAGAAAGAAAGTGACACAGAATGGCAGAAAATAAAGAAAGCAACTGCTTTCGCTTCCCTGAACGGCTCCGAGGGTGAGGGGGCGGGGCCGCTTTGTTTGTCTGTGTAAAGGAGGCTCTGATTTCAGCAGCACCTAGAGCTCCGCCCCCCCTGTAGTGATGCCAGTGGAGAGCTCCTTCTGCAGCTCTTCATAATCTGCTTTGGTTTTAGCCACCCTGCATAGTTAGTGTCATTTGCAAATGTGATCACCTGGTTGTTTTTTTAGATTGCGAGCCCTTTTGGGACAGGGAGCCATTTAATCATTTGATTTTGTCTGTAAACCGCTTTGTGAACTGTTTGTTGAAAAGCGGTATACAGTATAAATACTGTGAATAAGAATAACTAAAATAGCATCAATTTAAGTGAAATGTTATTAGTGATTCAGTTGTGATGGATACTTTAAGAATGGTTTTATAGTAGTTTTGTGTGTCTACAGTTTAATTTTAAAGCGTCACTTTTTTCATAGATACATTGAAAAGCATTCTCCATTTACACAATTAATGGTGATTTTTTTTTTCCCAAAAGGTTTGGTTTTTCAAAATATTGGGCACACAATCCAGCCAAAGGGAGGCATGTTTTGGTCCCATTGATTCAATGATGGAAATGAAAACAATTGCAATCTATTTCTTCCATTGAACTCAATGGCTTTGAAAAGTGCCATTTTTATTTATTTATTTATTTATTTATTTATTTATTTATTTACTGTATTTATATACCGCCTTTCTCATCATCAGATTTCTCATCAGATTTATTCAAGGCGGTTTGCATAGGCAGGCTATCCTAGACCCGATAAGGGTCTTTACAATATTGTTCCATTCATATATAAAACCGTCCATACACAAGATGTTTCCCTTCCGAGTGCAGCCCTCCTTCTGGCTTGTGCTCTGCACTTCCAAGTTTCACAGTTTACCGCAGTTCGTCCTCGGTTGGTTGTCAAGATATTATCTCTCTAGCAGCTGACTCCTCCGCATTCCACGCTCTCACGCTGCCTTCTCAGTGTCTTTGCGAGGTCTATCAGCAGCTTCCATCTCCCATCCAAGCGAGAACCGAGGTCGACCATGCTTAGCTTCTTCAGGCAGGGCACTGGCTCAACCTCCAGGCCACACCTCCTGCCCACCTCTTTTACACCTCTTGATTATGTTGGTCTATTTAGGAATACCAGAAACTGACTGATCATTTATCCCCACCCTTGCTTTCAACTTTAAGTGACAGAGGTGATGCTGCCATACAAGCAGAGAAGAGCAATGCAGTTTCACTGAGTTCAGAAATAAACATGCCGCGATTTTTATGTTAGTAATATTAGCAAATATCTTGGCTCAATGAGATTTACCCAGCATGTGTCACTGAAGGCAGAATAGCAGCCATTATAATTACTTGTATAATGGTAAAGAGTCTCAAGTCTCGCATGACCCCTAACCCCAACTTTCTTAGCATACACAGAATGTAATGTCCAAGCCAAGCCGTACTGTATTTATCTGAGTTTATCTGAAACGTCCTTGGCACCACAATCCCATCACTGACTAGAAGTCAAGATGTGCTAAATGACATATTATTGTTATATTCTACAATAATTTTCCACATGCAATTTGGTGAGTACTTCATAGGTCACTAGTAAGTCTGTGCACATGGCTGCTATTTGCATTTATCTTTGGGCTTCTAATATCTGGATCAGATACAAATAACAAAGATTAAGGATTTCTGCATTTCTTTCTCTAACAAAGGGGGTGGCTTTGGACTCTGGTCTGCTGTCCTCTGAATGTGCATGCACAGAATCTCATTTACTATTCTGAGACAGAGAAGAACTTGGGAAATGGAACTCAATTTGTAATATAACCAAGCATGAGCTAGCATCTATACAAATCTGTATACTAAACCAGGAAATTACAGATATTTGACATCAACAATAATTATATGTGCAAATTTTCCCTAGAAAGTCAGGAAGAAGGGGTCATATTGATGGACTTTGTTCTTTTGGAAATCTGTTTTTCTCTATATTGATACGTTGGCCCCTCCTTATCTGTGGGGGTTCAATTCCGAAACCCATGGATAAGGCAAATCCGTGGATAATTAAATTCATGGATTAAACTTTTAAAAAGTTTTAAAAGGTTAAAAATAGCCTTGCCTACCTTAACACTGCAAAACCTCTTCATCTACAGGGCTGGAAATTGTGCTCCGGAAGCCACATCTAGGTCGCGCAACTCCCTCCCTGGGCCCAAGTCTGTCCCATAATCCATCGCACAATGCATTCTGGGGCAAGCCTGTGCTAAGGGGAGTTGTTTTCCAACATTCCAAACATGTGATCAGCACTGTTATAGCTGATTGGACAGCTAGGTAGCTCAGATACACAGGCACCGCAGCACCTGTTCGGACCACTGCTATGTGCACATAACCTTGGCTCTCATAATTGAAAACTTTTTTGTTATTACTTATATGACACAGGGTCCAATCCTATCCAATTTTCCAGTGCCGATACAGCTGCAATGCAGCCCCAAGGTTCCCTTACCTTGAGGAGGCCTCCTTGACTGTCCCCCACCTCAGGATGCAGCGCACACCTCGTTTGCATGGCTACATCAGTGCTGTAAAGTTGGATAGGATTGGGCCCACAAACATGATACTAGACTTCCAGCCCAATCCTGTGTAGGATACGGCGGCCAGCCTAAAGGGCCGGCCACCATATCCTATTGAGTTCCCAGGATGGCGCGGGGCAGCCCAGGAACAACTCGGGAGAAGGGGACAATCATTCCCTTCCCCTGGTGTCAGCGGCGGTAGGCCCAATGGGTCTACTCGAATGTGCACGAGCTCTAGAGCTCACGCACAGTAACATTGACTGTGTCAGCATATCTGGGGCCTGGAAGGAGATTTGGATACCGGAGATCTCAGGCCCTGGTATCCCCGCCCCCCTCCAGGCCCCGGGAGAACAATGGCCACCCTCCCTCGCCGCCCGGTCTGCCCTCCCCCCACCCCGACCGGAGTAGGTCTTACCTGCTCCAGCCAGCGCAGGGACGGGGAGACAGTGGAGTGAGCAGTGCAGGCCGCAGTGCAGGCCACACAAGTGCTTTAGTTTATGGCATTTGCGCGACACCCTGCGCCGGGGGAGCACACTCTCCCCGGGTGCAGTTTCTACACAGGATTGCACCGTCCACTTGTGTGTGTGAGTGAACCTTTATTTATGTCCATCTCTTCTTTTAATATTTCAATTGCACCCTGTTTGATAAGTTTGACTAGAAGACCGTGGCAAAAGGTATGGTGCATAAATTATTTCCCGTGCTTTTTCTAATTGAAAATATCAATGCAGTTAACACTTTTCACTTCTCCTTGTCCACTCTAATCTTATTTATTGTGCCGCTGACACCTTCCATTATCCTTCCCTTGACTCGTTATTTTAGCTGAAGTGGTTCTATGTTTTTTTATGTTGAAAACGATAATGTTCCTGTGACACCAAGTAGAAACTTCATGTGCTTTTATATGCACGCATTAAAGAGTGGATTATCATTAATTATGCACTACAAATTTTCATGGCAACCGCCTGAAAGTGACAAAACATTTGCTTTTGTCATAGTTCTGTTAAGTCAGCCCAAGTTGAGCCGCTGAGATGTATGACAGTTCACTGCATTTTAATTCCTAACAGAAGGTCAGGAACATGACAGTGAGTTTATTTTATTTCACATGTTGTTTTCCATTATCAGTGTGTAAGCTGTTAATAAAAAAAATTTGAACTAAATTGTTTCTATCGTTTCAACAGCCTCTATTTATTGCATCTTAAGGAGAAATTCCTTGTTAATATTACTTAATCGGCTAATGCTTCATCTTAACCTTGCCCTCCCAGCAGTGCTAGAAAATATCACCATACTTCATTAATAGCACCATTATTCTTGTGCTGTTTTCATGTTCTCCCCCGTTTAATTCAAATAAATATATGAAACCAGCTCTTCCTATATATAGGCTTACCATATCGCCGACCGGGACGCTCTGTTTTGCCCTTAAGGGGCGGGGGGAGGGGAGGGAGTCAGAGCGCGCGCTTAAGGGCAAAACGGAGCGTCCCGGTCGGCGATATGGTAAGCCTACCTATATAATAGGTTGCCACTTTGCCTTGTAGTACTTCCCGCCACTACCAGGTATAGATAGGCAGAAATTCAGCAGGTGATGCATTTCCTGTTGGACATCTCCATGCAGTAAGAGGGACAAGTAGCAGCTAAAGAGACCATTTAACAGTGGTGTTTATTAGGGGGGCTGTCCTGGTTACTGATCATTTCCAGGCTCAATTCAAGCTACTGGTTGCATCTTTTAGAAACTTAATTGGCTGGAATATTGAAGGAGCCTCCCTATGCCTACGCCCCATGGAAGGAGGTCATTTGGAAAGAGATCATCTTGCACATGAGCACTAGAGTAGCACTTTCTCTTGATCCTACTCCCCATAGTTGCATCCTCCCTATAGAACCCTTCTGAGGAAGATTTATCTGGCCTCTTCCTATCCACGATATTAGATATGTGCTGCTGAAAACATCTGTGTGGGGTTACCTTTCATTTTTGAATGGATTTTGAGGTGTTTCATATTAAGTTTTATTTTGTCATTATAAGCTTGGAACTCCGCTCAGCTTGATTCAGAAACGAGTCGCTGTGACTGGGGGGGGGGGTAAGCTGCCTCCCCCTCCACACACAGGGAGAGTTCCACATACTGAGGCACTGGGTATGACATCCCCACCTACAGAAGAGTTGTGACTTACAGTCTATGTTGTGCCATTTATTGCAGGGAAATAAATAGCTCACCCCCCCTCTCTTTGTTTGCTTACTTCACCTGTTTCCCTGTTTCACTCTCAGCCCCCCTCTCTCTTCTCCAACTGCTGATCCGCTGAGGCCTCTCCCCCCCCTGCACCCATGACATCATCGTGCAGCACCAGCTGATGAGGTCTTCAGCTAGGCCACCATCCATGATGTGTGTCAGCAGCCAGTGACTCCTCTCTCACTGCCAGCACTGGGTCACAGTCATAATGATGATTGAGAGGATGGAAAAAACTGAGTGAAACATAGAAGGACCAATTCTCCAAACTGCCTTAGGAGCCCATTTTTAGGACAGTGGGATTAAAATATAAGCAATAATTTTAAATAACAGAAACAACCAACCAAAGTATCAAAAAGAGGATGGTGTGAGAAGGCATCAGCAACAGGGCAGGGAGACATTTGGCAGGAATATTCTTAATAATATAGCCCTATTCAGAAAAGAGCTGAAATAGCACTTTTCCCCCTTTTCATTATGTTTCCCAACCATGGGTTAATTCTCTAGCAGCTCAGTGTTTCACAAGCTGAAGCACATGTTTCTTGCTTAATTAAAAGAGGAGGCACGCTTCAGTTTTACAGAAGAAGATTGACTTTAAGGGCCTAACTAATGTTACATGCAGAGTTACGGTGGAGGAGTTCTTCTCTCAAGGCACACAGATAGAGAATTACTACTCTAGCTTCTCTAAGTTGCTTCAGGATTAGGAAAGTGTAGGTGAAATAACCTGTCGCTGAAGAGCACAGATACAGTAATACCTTCATTGACGTGAGGAATCCATTCCTCTGAAGTTCAGCACTGCACGAACGAAACTAAATGTTGAAGTGCTAAAGAAGATGCCATTGAAGGTTATGGGAAATGATTGTCCTTGTTCTATCCAGAATGCACTGCTCCCATTGGCTACACAGTCAATCAACCCAAGCATGCCCACATGCTGTCAATCAACCTGGATGAAGGGTGCTGTAAAAAAACACTGTTAAAGGAGGCCGCTTTATCAAAGGTATTTAATTATATAGAGAAAGATGAGGTGGTAGGCACATTATGCAACATTATGAGAGAATGGGTGGTGTGCCAAGGTCTATGGATGATAAAAGAAATGTCAGGACTGGGTTGAATAAATAAAGCCATAAAGAAAGCTCATGCAGTGCATCTGTATCTCCACTGGTGCTGTAACTATGAGACTGCACTACGAATCAGGAACTCCCTGATTTGAATCTCACCTTTGCCATGAACTGAGTGGCCTTTGGTAAGCCACTTCCTCTGAGTCTCAGCCCCCATCTGTAAAACGATGATAATAATACACAACGTACAGGGTTTTAGTGAGGATTGCAACAAGCTAATACATAAAGTAACGAGCATGAAACGAGCATGAAAATGAGCGAACTCAGGAAGATAGTGGAGGACAGGAAGGCCTGGCGGGATATGGTTCATGGGATCACGAAGGGTCGGACACGACTTAACAACTGAACAACAACAACAATACATAAAGTACTTGGGACACTTGTGAGTGCTGCTGCTGTTGCTGTTGCTGTTGCTGTTGCTGTTAAAGAAGGTCTCGATGGAGTGAAGATTCCACCTTCCCCACCCTTATGCTTATACCTTAAGCCATTTTATATCCTACTAAAGCAAAGTCATTTCCTTCACAGTGTGTGTGTGTGTGTGTGTGTGTGTGTGTGTGTGTGTGTGTGTGTGTGTGTGTGTTTTACACATCTATAAACTGTATTTCTGTGTCTAGGATGTACTCAAACAGATAGGATGGGCAGCAGGAATCATTCCACAGTAATGAGTACTGTATATATGTTGACAATAGACAAGAGAATGAAATATTCTGTTTAGGAAATAAAGGGTTGGAAACAGACTGACAGCGCAATCCTGACTAAGGATCTGGCCGGCGGCCCAGGGCTGCCCACCAAATCCTGCGCTCGGACTGCCCATCCGATGGTGGGCTGGAGGTCTACTCGGGGAAGGGGACGCTCGTCCCCTTCCCCGGGTGTAAACCGGGGCCGGCCCAATGGACCTCCTTGGATTACCTTGGAAGTAGAGGAGGCCGTGTAACGGCCTAGCCAGCTTGGCGGGGACAGGGATATGGCGGGAGCCATCCCCCACCCCCTCCTGGGCTGGATAGGCCAATGGCCCCCTTCCCTCGCATCGAACCGCCCCCACGCCCACCGGATCCGGACTCACCTCCTCCGGCGGCCACCCGGGCGTTCCGGCGACGTTTGCGACTGCTTCCGGCGCTGGAGCACTCACTCTGGCGCCGGCAGCTTCGTCTGGATTGCGCTGTAGCAATACTGGGGTGTGCCACATACTTTCTGGCTCTAACATTTAATAATGAATAAGAATGTAAGAAAAGAGGGGGACAATTAACTAATGATAATTGGTTTAAGCCCAGCAAAATAAAATATATTTAGCATGTTTTCTAAAGAGATCTGCAAGAGTACGGAGTACTCTAGATGCCTTGAATTTATAGCTTTGAATCCCATTTCTAACTACTGCAAATACAGTTATGAAAATGCTTCTTGTCAAGAAATGCTGCCCAGCCTTTAATAAACTTAATGCTCTGTGCGGTAGAAGCTGTCCAATTTCCACCACCCTGTTCAACAAATTCTGCACCTTCTGCATACTTCCCAAGATCTGCATTTCATTTTATTCCCCCCCCCCACTTTGACTCTTTCCAAATTATTCTGTCATTTTAACACTGAACCACTGGAGGCACAAAATGAAATAATGCCTGTGAAAAGTACACATGAGGATTTCATAAAATGGTCAGGCACTGGGTGACAATCTTTGGCACTGAACACTCTCTTTTTCCCACAAGGCTACAATAAAAAAATAAAATAAAACCCCACCTCTACCTGGATTTCTGTTACATTTCTATAAATGTAATGCATTTCATGCTCTCTCTCTCTTTTTTTCCTTCTTCACCACTAGCAATTTTACTTTGATCTTATAGGGGCTGCACTATTACACATTCGCAAAGCTCATAAGCAAGGTGCACAGAAGGCAATGTCTGTGATTTCCAGCAGAAGGTCATAACCCAGACTTTATATTTTAAATAACTATTACAATGAAGAAGAGGGTATAGCCACAAAAGGAAGAGTTATAATTTATGCCTGACTTACTTCAGCAGAATATAGTTTATTTATAAACTGCTTATGGCAAACTCTGTATGCCCCTGTTCAATGCATGTGCTGAACTGTCTTCTGGTAAATTATTTAAATTACACCTAGCAGTAATTCCTGAGGACTTTCATACTTCATTTTCTCTATTAATATAACAGGGAAAAGCTGCTTTGCAAGGATTGCTCTAAATTCCCAGAGTGTGAGTTCCAAACTCTGTATGTGTTGCATTATGCCTGTCAAAAAACTTGTCTTCTCCTGAAATTTATTACTGAAGTCTCTCCACTAGAACTACTCATTGAAGCCTTACGGAAAGCTCATACATGATTTAAGAAGCTAACAGCACTGAAAGAAATAGGTCAGGTAAAAAAAAACCCCTGAATTTAAGCTACCTTCACTCATTACTTATGCAAGATTATGCATAATTTAGCACACTGCTGAATATGCAGGGACAGAATAATTGTTTACCAAAATATTTACTCTGAGTTTGTACCTGTGTTTTAGTGAGATAAGGTGATTTCTCAGTCCTTGCTAATCACATTAGGAAAAAAAGGATTAAATAAGTTTTTGATTGTGCTGATAACTGCATGACATTACATATAAACAAAGATCATGTTTAAAATCCTCAAAGACGATACCTTGTGCTTTATTCACATTGTGTGGTTGAGTGCAGGAGAGTAAAACATCTTTGGGGTTTCATCACTGCAGTATATAATGATCCAGCCATTACCCAATGCAGATGTTTGAATCACATACATACAGAAATAGACACTCTAAGCCAGTAGATCTCCTTAGGCATACTTAAGAGCCTTGCATGGTGAGAAAAACTATTTCATACACAAACATGTGCAAAGGACCCTGCTGCACAAATACAGATTTATTTATTTATTTATTTTTCACATTTTTATACCGCCCTTCCTCCAAGGAGCTCAGAGTGGTGTACATATTTCCTCCCCTCCTTTTTGTCCTCATAACAACCCTGTGAGGTACATGGGGCTGAGAGATAGTGACTGGCCCAAGGTCACCCAGGAAGCTTCATGGCTGAGCAGGGATTTGAACCTGGATCTTCCAGGTCTAAGTCCAACTCCCAAACCACTACACCACCCTGGCGGGAACCAGATTACTGGCGGGCATCAAATCATGTACTTTTGACAATTTATGCGCAGTAGTTCTCTTCCACAAGACAGAGGTGCATGTTCCCATCCACCTCTTGTCGCATATCTTCATATTCCATCTAGGACCACTGCCTGCAGTTTTCTCCAGCACATTACTAACTGTGCATAATATCATATGATTAAAAAGGTAAAGGTATCCCCTGACAATTAAGTCCAGTCGTGTCCGACTCTAGGGTGTGGTGCTCATCTCCATTTCAAAGCCGAAGAGCCAGCGTTGTCCGAAGACGCCTCCGTGGTCATGTGGCCGGCATGACTCTCCTTGCCGCAGCGCGTAGCATGCAGCTGGAACACGGAGTGCTGTTTACCTTCCCGCAAGCGGTACCTATTTATCTACTCACATTGACATGCTTTGGAACTGCTAGGTTGGCAGGAGCTTAGCAACTATCTGGATCAGGGCCACTGGAAATTTTTATTTTTAAATTAAGTTGCTCAGTATATAATTTATGAGAGCCTGAAATAGCATGAAACTCATTGAGCAAACTTTTAGACTTGATAAAATTAATAGAAGTTTTATCACTGGGCTTTACTTTCCCTGCCTGACCAGCCCCATGTGTCTAATGACTTCAGTTTTTGCTTCCCTTACTTTTCTTGTAAATGTCCCTAATCACCAGGGGAACAGTTCATGTGAATCTCTCCCTATACATGTGTTAATGACCCTACTTTTAAAGTAGGTTTAGCAGTGTGTATAAGGAGGTAGTTTGGATAAACTGTTCCCCCACAGGCAGGCCGCAAATTAAAATGGAGGTGCCCATATTTGTCCACCTACTTGCTTCCACTGCTCATCCTTCCAGTCCCTGGATGGTAAAAGGAAGAGGGGGACAAAGAGGAAGAGGAAATGTAGCAGGGAGGACAGTGCTGAGCTAGAACAATGGAGAGTTGGAGGACCAAGGGCTGAGACATCATTGGGCAAGGGGGTAGGAAGGATTTGGGAAGCCACCTCAGGCATCCGGAGATCATGGGCTGGCCCTGCTTCTCGGTGTACTGTAAAACTCTGAAGCAAGTCCCATTAAGTTCAATGGGATTTACTCCCAGGAAAGTGTGATAGGATTGCAGCCCTAATTTGGCGAGGAAGAAGCAAAAAAGAGAAGATGAATTGGAAATGTGACTATAAGTTACCTGCTGAGAAAGATGTGTTATTCAGAAGTAATCTACAGTGTGAATATGGCTAATCAAGACAAAAGTGATACCTCATTAAAGACTCTATCATAATGTTCACCATATGCAGTTACCATTAGACAGTTTAGATTCTCATGTGAAAATAATTATTTTATAGATAACTTACACCACAAATTTAATAGCTTTCTTGCACTTTTAAAGTTGAAGAAACATTCTATTAATCTACTTCACACATGGAATGCCACATAATTGGTTTTCTATCAACATGGTTTATTAGTACCACCATCTTTAAATTTCAAGAGGAATATTATTACTCAGATTCAATCAATTACACAAATTTATTTACTAGCATGCTGAAGGAGACACTTCTATAGACAGGAAGGCTCCCGGTTTTGGAAATAATAGTCCTGTAGAGTCTAGGAAGACAGCTGATTAAATTAAGCCCAGACTAAAAGTAACTTATCATTGAGGCTATATTCATCGTAGTCTAAGGGCCAATCCATACCTTAATGTAAACATATCTGTTAAAAGCCCAATGATGGCTTCTTCTTGGAAAAAAATCAGTAGAGCCACAACTGAGGGATAGAATACATACATTGGCATCGCTCCCGTCAAGCGATGGGAGCAGGCCGCCACTGGGTGACGCACGCAAAGGGGTGACGCACGCACCCCCCGCGCGCGTCACCATCGGGCCCTCTGGACGCTCCAAGGCCGGCCCGGGAGCCGGCCTCGGAGTGTCCGGCCCGGCAGGCGCTCCAGGGCCTTCTGAAAGAAGACCTAACATGTCAATACGGGTAGTTTTAGTTGTTTCGCGCACACGCAGAGACCAAACCGGTCTGCGCATGCGCGAAACAACTAAAACTACCCGTATTGACGCATTGGGCCTTCTTTCAGAAGTCCCTGGAGCGCCGGCTGGGCCGGACGCTCCGAGGCCGGCTCCCGGGCCAGCCTCAGAGTGCCCGTAGGGCGACGCGAAGGGGCGGGGCGCACCCGGGGCAGGGTGCAGCCGGGTCGCTCCCCCACCAAAATCGCGCTGAAAAGTACATTAGAGGGGGCATAGACGGGGGCGTCACTAGGGTGACGCGCGCACCCCCGCCTTGGGATGACGCGCGTCCTAGTGACGCCTCTGAATATATAACTTTACCCCACCTACCAAATTTTCTCTGCAATTCTATCCCCTCTAAAGATTTCCAACACATGGGTTTCCACAACACATACAACCTCCTGTTACTATTGTACTGAAAATGCAAAATAATAGAAAATAAGAGCAGAGTTGTATCTGGCCATTGGTGGCTTCTTCAGAAATTGGTGGTATTTTCTTCTTTTCCTGGGCTTCTTCATTTCAGTCTTCTCTCAGGGGGCACAGTTTTTTTTCAGTAACCACTGGAAAGGTGGGGGATGGGCTTCCCACCAGTACTCTCAGGCCATTGGTGGTTTCTTCAGAAGATGACAGTTTGACCTCCCTGGCTTAAAGCCGAGGAATACATCAAAGAGCATTCAAAAATGTTAACACTCCACCTGCAACTGACACTGTCATCACAGTTCCAGCACAAGTCATTTGCAGATGGGATGCAAAGACTTAATACAGCCTATTGTCCCTTGTGGCGAGTGGGTGGCGCAGCTGTCGATCGAAAGGTCGGCAGTTCGATTCCCGCAACGGGGTGAGCGCTAGTTGCTTGGCCAGCTCCTGCCAACCTAGCAGTTCCAAAGCATGTCAATGCGAGTAGATAAATAGGTACCGCTTGCGGGAAGGTAAAACAGTGCTCCGTGTTCCAGCTGCATGCTACGCGCTGCGGCAAGGAGAGTCATGCCGGCCACATGACCACGGAGGCGTCTTTGGACAACGCTGGCTCTTCGGCTTTGAAATGGGGATGAGCACCACACCCTAGAGTCGGACATGACTGGACTTAATTGTCAGAGGATACCTTTACCTTATTGTCCCTTGTAAACATATCTCTCCTGTAAACGTAGCTGTCTCTCCCTCTCTCTCTCTCTGTCTCTCTCTCTCTCTCTCTCTCTAATTATGCCAGCTACACTACCTTGCATATAGTTGGTAGTCTCTTATAACAGACTAATGTACTTTAGTATGAAAAAGCATTTCTGAACTTACTAAAAGGGGCATACAGGAAGAGTATGTATAATGGATTTACTGCCCACTGTAGCCCTATTCACACATTATCATTAATGCACGTATAATCCGTGTAGTGTGTACACAGGATTGTTGATCTGTATGATTTGTACTATTATTCACAAGCTACATTCATTGCATGCACAGCAGTGCACGTGATCTGTACTCTACATTTCCAAAGGTCCAGTGCCCACATTGACTTTTAAAATGAATGTATCTACAGTCATTCACATGAAAACATATGCATGAGCAAAGACATCTGTATGTGCATACAAAATAATGTGTGAGTAGTAGACATAGTTATAAATAACTAAGCTGAACAGAAAGAAAAAGGAAGGCAAAGGATGCTCATACGTGAAAGAGCCATTGTCTCAAGCTGAGCCAACAGATAACTTAGATCAGCACCATTACTTTTAGACACCTCTCTGATCTCCGTGCCACAAAAGACTAATAGTAGAAAAATACACTGCTGCAATGTTTGTAAATCCCTTGTTTGCACTGGAAGATCATAGGGTTGGAAAGAAGCATTAAAAAAATTCACATTCCCCAATTGCCTTTCTTGGCACCTACACAGGCTTACCAGATGGTCGCCGGGACAGGAGCGGTCTACCCTTAAGGGGGCGTGGCGTGGCCCCCCCATGCCATGCCCCCTTAAGGGTAGACCGCTCCCGTCCTGGCGACCATCTGGTAAGCCTGCACCTACACCTCAGGAAAATCCTGGCCATGTCATATTGCCAAATGACCTAACCAAAACAAACAAACAAAAAGTTCTGATTCAGCCTGAATCCTTGTCTATTAGAGTAGTAGGCAATCTGATTGCTTAATGCTTTTATGCCTCTGCAGTGCTTGGCCATTAGGATGCAGTTATTCGTCCTGACAACATTCAGGTGACATGGCTGAAGGGTTCAGACAGGAATCTGTCTCCCAACACTGGTTAACTAGTTGAAGGATTTATGCTGTGTTGGGACTTTTGGGTCTATTTAAAACAGGATTCTCTAGTTATACAAATAGCACTGATTGGTATTTAATGCTTCACACACAAACATGGAAGCAGCATTTCATTTGTTAAAAAAGTTTTAATTTGAATATACAGTAGTCAATAGAAACTGAGAGGCCTATGAATATTATATCACAGTCTCTGCTAATGCTGCAACGCCAATGAGATTATTAAATTAATGAATTAATTTCATTAATATTAAATGAATGTATGGCACGTACAACTTGTAACAACATTATTACAGGGCCTCAGTAAAACAGTCCACTAAAAAGTATCCATCATTTAAAATAGTGCAGTGATTAAAAAACAATGCAGATCAGCCCACATGAAAAGCTTTCTGAAAGAGCTAGATGAGTGGTTCCCAGCCTGGGGGTCGGGACCCCCAATGGGATCGTGAAGCAGTTTCTGGGGGGGCGGGATGTCAGCTGGATGACCACACCCAAGATGGCGGCTCACTCGTTTCCCCCACTGCAGGGAAAGAAGTATCTGATGTTCTCTTGGGGCTTGTCTACTCACCTGGTGTTACTTTCTGCTTGCCTTTTAGCATCTCTGTAATATTAGGTCACTCCCCTCCCCATGGGGCTGCTTATGAGTACAACTGCTAAAAATGTGATTTATTTTAAAAAGTGTGATTTATTAAACAGTGTGATTTATTAAAAACAATGACATCACTTCCTGCTTAATGACATCACTTCTGGCCCTAGGTCTTAGGGGGGGGTCCTGACAGATTGTCATTCTACAAAAGGGGGTCCTGATGCTAAAAAGGTTGGAAACCACTGAGCTAGATTGTTACCTGATGATGACAAATTTTCAATGAGGGGGCCTCACACACCCCATGAGGGCCTAGAGACCACACAATGATGCAGGGGGGTCTCTGGGGAATCTCCATTTGTAGACACATTTTACAGGCGAGTTCAGGGATTAACCCAACCAGGTGGCACCTTTGAGAGGCATGGTTCCTCACCCAATGCCCCATCTGAGCAACCCCTGGCACCCTTGAATGTAAGATACTTTCGAGTAACAATACTGGTGTCACTTGACCGAGCAATGACACACATACATGCTTAAGTGTTACATAACTGGATCCTATGATAGAATTATGATAGTCATCATCACTACAACATGATGTTGGAACTTGTCTACGCCAGGTAACATAAGACTGCCATTTTTGCTATAACAAATTTAATATGATTATCTCTCTGGAGGTTTTCCTTGCTACTGAATGTGCTATATGCTTATTTAGATAACTATAGATATTTAGATAGAAGACAGGAAAAAACACTGCTCGTTGTTTATTATAAATTCATTAATGCCAGGTCTCTTACCTTTGTTTCAACAAACATACTATGTTTGTTCTCTTTCTTTGTTAGATTAGGGAGAAGCAACATTAAGAACATTTCCTCAGGTTATTATATATTGGGTCAGGCAATCAGTTCGGTTTTTCATTGTAGTTAAAAACTGAAAAGGAGTTAAAAACAGAAAATTAACATATTGAATCTTTGCAGAGTCATATCAAATTCTGTCTCCAGTTTTAAAGCAAAAATACATTTCAATTGGGAAGGGACTTGACACACCCAATCGTCCCTTGTAAAGATCAACGGTAATCCATTAAATTTGATAGCTGTTATATGTAATTTCAATAACCATTGTGTCTGAAATCCTTTAACTGACCTTAATTCATTATGCAAATGAGATCTGTGAGCAAGTACAGTACATGGGCAATATAAATTAATAAAGAAAATACCAACCAATTGAAATAATTCATCTCTGATTTCATTTCACAGCTTACAACTGATATCCCCTTCACGGATCTCTGCTAAAACAAACACTAATTACAGCATATGTTAGCTTCAGTCATACTGTGGTTTCAACTGTTTAAAAAATGCCTCAATTTTTTTTAAACCAATTGCACACGTGCTCAGTTCTATAGCGAAGGCAGAGCTGCTACCACACATGGTGGTTAAAGAGCATATGAATTAGACTCCATATAAGCAAATTTCTTTGTAAGTAATTTATATTGTATGGTAAACTTGTACCCAACAAGAAGAGCAAATTAAAGCATTAATCACATCTGCAAAATTTAAGACCTTGTGCATACAGAAAAAAAAATTAGGGAAATACATTTTCTTGTATTGCTAAAATAAATATTCCACATATGGAAGCTAGTCTAATTCTTCTCATTATGGTGGGGATGGAGATGAACATTAAGCCCATATAACATTTCTTTCAGAATTAGTCGATAGCTCATTTTAGTAGGTAGCACATATTTCCAAACCTGAAATGCTCACATTCAATCAGATTTGCTGCCATTCCCCCTCACACCCCGGCTCCTTGCTGCTGGAGTTTTTCATCTGCAGTAGGAAGCCACCATCATTGTTCCCTATCACATCCTGATAAGGCAAAACAGGAACATACACTCTCCCTAGCATGAAGCAGGCAGTAAGATTATGGGAAAGAAACCTGATATGAAATTATCAAATGCTCCAATCCTATACAACTGCACCTTTTCAGTCATTAACTGAACACTCGAGATCATTAAGGCTACATATTATTATAATACCTATAAAGTATATTCAGAAATAGAAACAGACATAACTATGAGAAGGAGTGAGAACACTCATACAATGAGCTAGGAAGTTCCTGATACAAATTTACCTCAGTCATGAGCTCACATGCGCTTTCCAGATGTCATTAATGAATGCACAATGAATGTGCATGGGAGGGGGCAGCAGCCCTGAACAGTCAGGGTGATAATCAGTCCATAATAATAGCACATTAGGAAAAGTAGCGGGCAGCACGATCCTCTTTTGTGGCCCAATCCTGTGCAAAGAAACGCCTGCGGAGCGTGTGCTCCACAGGCGCTGGGTGTCATAAATGTGCCATAAAGTGCATTTTCGACACCTGGGGAGTAAGAGCTGCTGCTATTGTTCACTGGGAGACAACCCAACGCCTCCTGCATGCATAATTCCTAGAATATCATGTTCAGAATATCATGTTCTTCCTAGATATTCACTGGAGACCTTTCCCATCCATTAGCACAGGAGCACAAGAACAAGACTGAATTATGCCCCAATGTTTAGATTTCCTTCTCCTATTCTGCCAGAAAACCAAAAGGCAGCTTGCATATCTACTGAATCTAAAAAAAAAAAAAAAGACAGGCATGAGAAAGGTAAGAGAGGGCCTCTACCAATGATTTGGACTTACTATCTTTTCATTTGCCCCCAAATCATAAGGTTGGCGCAATCCCCGGGGCTGATTGCCCTGTCCTGAAGCCTGTGCTTCTCTCGTGACATTAGGAAATATCCCAGGTAGCAGGGGGCAGTCAGTGCGCAAGTGGTAACCTGCACCTGGTCTCACAAGGGAATAGTGTTAGTTGTGACTAAGTAAGCCCCAATTGTTCCTTTTCCCCCACCAGCTACATTGACCCTCTGGGCAAGAGGAGTCTTTACCAGGTGGCAGTTGCTTCTCAATCTCTCCAGGTGTGACTGCTGGTTAGGTCCTCTTGTCTGTGAACCGCAGAGCTCACTATGCTGCCTGCAGTCATCTCTGCAAGGTGGCCGTGGCATCCTAGGCTTTAAGGAACAGGGCTGACTGCCACTAGGTGAGGGAGAGAAAGGATGTCATAGGTCACGCATGACGTCATAGGTTCGCCATCACTGCTGTAGACACCTTCTCTGATCTTCATTTAGATCAAGACCACATAGTCTTCATTTAGATCAAGACCCTTTGCTGTTGGGGGCTCAGGAAACCGCCATGTAGCTGAATCTCTGCTCTTTAGAAGCTTTTTTGAAGGACCAAATGCAGACGATTTTCTCTTCTCTCAGCTCCTTCCATTGCTTCCCTTTTCAGGACTTCAGACCTTTAATTTCTTCTGCCTTCCCTCTCAGATTCTGTCACTTGGGATCAATCTTTTTTCTCTCTTTTTTTGCCCTTATTTATTTTATTTGTTTATTTATCTTTCACATTTTTATACCGCCCGTCCTCCAAGGAGCTCAGAGTGGTGTACATATTTCCTTGTACATATTTCCTCCCCTCCTTTTTGTCCTCACAACAACCCTGTGAGGTAGGTGGGGATGAGAGATAGTGACTGGCCCAAGGTCACCCAGGAAGCTTCGTGGCTGAGCAGGGATTTGAAACTGGATCTTCCAGGCCTAAGTCCGACTCCCAAACCACTACACCATCCTGGCTCACTTATCTTCTTATCTGACCATCTGGTCTCTCATTTATCCATTTGGTCTCTCCCTGAGATAAGACTGTGCGGCCCCAGACTCCCCCACCAATGAACACTCATTACATCAGAGGCTCCAGGCCCATTTGGCTATTAAATTATGACCAATTGTACTAAATGGAATGTCCAGCAATCAGGGCTGGTGCTATCATTAGGCCAACTAGGCAGTCACCTACGGCACAGACTTCAGAGGAGTACAGTACTGACCTTTATACAGATTAGTTTTTTTAACCCAAATAAAAAATGCAACTGACTTTTTTTTTAAGGCAAATATAGTGCTATGGAATATAATTCATTATAAAGTCTTATGAAAAAAGTTGGCAGTTTTTTGGGGGGGCGGGTGTGTGTGTGTGCAAGTAGTTAGCCTTGCCTAGGGCACAAAATAGCCTGGCCCTGGCCCTGCTAGCCATGAACCAATCCTTTTTTCACCTTTTTAGTGTCTCTGTCCCATATAAATACAGAGGACTACTTAGTTGTGAAGGAGACCAGTAACCCTGCCCTCATAGCCACATCTTAGCAACAGTAGCCAGTTTCCTTAGCAACTGTAACTGTTTATCTTTTACCCTTTGGCACGCTGCCAGCAGAAGGAGACCAAACTATAAAAATGTAGCTTTTAAACAGTTAACAGTGACTCTAACACAGGGTGGTCCAACGTTTTGTACCTCGAGGGCCACATGCGAACTACGACATGAAACCCGGGGGCCGCACAATAAATTAAATTATTAATTAATTAATAATAATGACCGATGCATGCCCCGCCCCGCTGTCTAGCATGCCCCGCCCATGCTCCCCTGAAGATCGAAAAGGCTCCCGACTGCCTTTCCGATCATCGGGGGAGCGTGGGTGACTGCGGGGGAGTGGAGCTCCAAGAGCAGCCGGGGGCCGCAGCAGAGGCCTTCGGGGGCCGCATGTAGCCCGCGGGCCACGCGTTGGACCACCATGCTCTAACATATCTAGTTCATAAAAATGTATTTCTCCTTAAGGAAGAAAGGGAAGGTGGGGGTTGAGGATGAGGACTTGGGGAGGGAATCAAGAAAGGACAGATAGGCTATCGTATCTGTCCCTTCTTGACTCCCTCCCCCAGGAGAAGTAGAGGTGGTGGAGGAGAGAGGAAAAAATACTTTTCTTTCTCTCTTTACACCCCATAACTCACCTGCAAATATTTGTGTCTCCCCACTCATGATCCCTAATAGTGACTTGAATTTCAAATCATATTAAAAGTATTTTACAGCCCAATCCTAACTAAATTTCCCCTGCGTGCTGCATCCTGCAAGGGTGACCGTCCCAGAGGTCTCCTCCGGGTAAGGGAACATTTGTTCCGTTGCCCAGGGGTAAGCCTTTGCTGCTCAAATGGGTCTACTCAGACCTGTGCCAGTGATTTCGCTGCTGGTGCAAGTCTGAGTAGACCCAGGAAGGGGGATAGGATATCTGCAGCGCCGCTGCTTCTGATACCGCCTCCTTCCCATTCTTGATCCCTCTCCTCACCCTTGTCCACACCCCATTCCACCCACCTCCTGCCTCCTGCCACCCCCACCCCCCCTACTGGGCAGACTGCTGGCACACAGCCACTCGCTGCTTGTGGCGGCAGCCTGTCCACGCGGAATGGCGTGTCACCTTTTGCAACAGCCATAGACTACACTGCGCTGCTGGAATGCAAATTCCAGTGGTGCAGCAGCCCAACAGAATTGGGCCTTCAGATTACTAATGTTCAGTTCTGTTTTGCCTTTTCATTCCACAATTACATTTCTCTGGGTTTCAGTCTTTTAGACCCTTCTCCAGCTGCTCCTTCTCCCTCTTCCCCCAACTGATATTCAGAGGCACATTGCCTCTGATCTGGGAGGTAGCATGTAGCCATAATGACTAGTAGTCAGCGATGGACTTATTTATCCTCCATGAATTCAGATATCTAATCCTCTTTTAAAACCAAATAAGCTAAGGGCCATCTTGTGGCAGTGAATTCCATAGAATAGCTTTTCTGCATTTACATCACATACTGGTAAACTGGAAGTAGTCATGATGCAAACTGACCGCTGTGTACACTAATAAGGGAATGAAATCACATGTTTTTAAAATGTCTCTTCCTTAAAGAGGTCATGCTATACAATGACAGAGCACAGCAGCCAGAATAACAGGTTTTCAAAAACTTGGTTCCTTCCTTTTGAGGAGTCCCAGAACTCCTGCTGACCTTACTGACATTTCTCTGAATATGCAAATATCTTTAGTCATTTCCTAAGATGGTTGCACATATTTCCAAAACTGGTACTAACTTAGTGATCAGCCATGGGCAGATTCCTCTAAAGGTTTCCTCATGTCTTGTTCATGAATATACTTGGTGTGTGCAACAGGGAGAAGAAACGATAATAAAGTATATGGGGGGTACGGAGAAAATTGTCACCGCCTCAGAGATTTGGAAGGCAAGTGTTTCTTTTTCTAAGAGGCTGGGGTTATTTCCAGACCTTTCTATTGTACACGCATAAGAATGAGAGCTCCTACTCAGTTGGCTCAATGAACTTAAATTTGTACGGTAAAAGTGCTTTTCTGGATGCACCACTTTCGAAATCGTGTGCAGAGGGTGGGCAGGAAGAGTATTTTATTTAGATGTCTGTATTAAGCAGAACCCCCTCTCTGCTAAAAATGGGGAAAAAACAAACAAGTCATATTCATCAAAGTAATTGTGTAGGTACTTTCAGTACCAAAATGCCTAGAATGAAAGATTGAACTGCTAACGGCAGTGGTGACAGCCATGAATCATGGCAGGCTACTTCGGGGCCTTTACCACCATAAAACAAAAGATGTAGATGAAAAATGCTGCAATTAAGTGATTTGATTTCTGCCCCCTTTTTCCTACTGCATTCGTGCATGGCTGCACAGCAAAGATTGATGGGAAAAATTACTCTACGTGATCTCTGACAGAGCCTTGGAACAATTCTATAAGGGGGAAACATACAAATCAAACCAGCTTTCGTGTATTCAAACAAAATAATACATATAAAGCAAATACTTTAGCCTATATCCAAAGCACCAAAGATTTGCATGCACACATAAATTGTGGAGGAATGCTTCTGCTATCAAAACCTAACTCATGGATTTTCCAGCTAGTTGGGTAATAGTGGTATTTGTTTTAAATAAATATTCAATCAGTGCCGCTGAGTGGCATCCTAAATATGTTTGTTCAGAGAAAAGGACAGATTGCAGATACAAAATTTACAGAGGTTAAATATTACTTTTATATCAATATATTAATAAAACTATAAAATAAGATCATCGCAAAACCTCCCGCTTTGCACATTACCCAACGCGGTCATTACTGTCACTTAAGTAGGCATTTGCAATGGGTGCATGTGACTGAATGTGAAGTGATAGAATGGAGGGGTTTACATCTATGATACTTGTGTATGAGAGTGAGAGAACATAATGCCATTGGTGGCACACACTTTAAAAATAAGTAAAAATGCGTATAAAGCTCTGGGTAAAATAAACAAGCACTGGTAATGCAAATGGGCAGCAATAGTCAACCACCGTCTGCTCTGCTGAAGTTATAGGGAAATTTATTTCCTGAAGAGAACAGAGAGACCACACAGATTCTGCCCACTGTAAAAAAAATAAAAATGCACAGTTGATTTTTACTTGAATATACACAATAGAATCAGCCCACTGGAAAAAAAAAATGTGTAGAAGGTTTGATTCCATTATGCAGAGAGCAAAGCTGTGTCTGAAGAGACACACTAGAGTATTGGTAATTAAAGTGAAGGCTTTTTATAAAAAATCCTGATGCTACATTATGCTTGAAGAAAATAAAGCCCTTGTATATTCCCATTCCGACACTCATTCCTTGCCCCCTTTTCAAAAATGCATTTGTACATGTGTTTTCCCCCGTAAATATACATTTTTCCCTACAGATTATGTCTGCCCACAATTCAGAACAACATATATTTTGTTCCTGCCTTCCCTGACTTATTCAACATTAGGATTTTCATTTTTTTTCCATAGCAAGCAAGGAAGCAAAGGCCTCATGAGGTAAGTTTATGTGCATAAGCCTCTCCTCTCTCAGTAGTCTTCTGCCTGCCTGATTTATGAGGGCCTATGAGCTATCATCTATGACTAGAAGTAAAAAACAACATTTTTTTTTAAAAAAACTTTCAGAATTAATCCTGTTTTGGATGAATTGGGATCTTGGTATCTACATTGTGTTTTTATCCATACCCTTCACACCACTGTGTTACATCACCTAACAATACAAGCACAAATCTCCCCTCACTGTATGATTATTTACCACAAACACCATTAAGAAATATTCCTGTGTGAATATGCTACAATATTACCAGCCAAAGTTTTCTATTTAAACCCACACCCTATCTAATATACAGTCAGGTCACATCATACATGACACGAGGGTTAGGTTCTGAAGTCAGTACATACTGTAAGGCAGTGGTTCCCAAACTGGGAGGCGTGGCTCCCAGGGGAGCCGTGGAAACCAGCCAGGGTAGCCGCAGAGTGCCACGGAATCCTCTTGGAAAACAGGGCCATGCCAATTGGCAGGCATCAACACAGTAGCGTCACTAGACGCGCGACACCCTAGGGCGGGGGGGTGCGCGTCACCCCCCCCCACCCTAGGGTGAACCCCCCCAAACACCCCTTACCTGAAGGCCGGGGAGCCCGCCGGGGAGCCGGCCTCAGAGCATCCGGCTCTGCCGGCGCTCCAGGGCCTTCTGAAGGTCCGATGCTTGAAAACATAAAGTTTTACGTTTTTCGCGCATGCGCAGTACATTTTCTGCTGCCCCTTTGCCCTCAGAAAAGTACTGCACATGCGGAAAACGTAAGAATTACGTTTTCAAGCAGCGGGCCTTCAGAAGGCCCTGGAGCGTCGGCGGAGCCGGACGCTCCGAGGCTGGCTCCCGGGCCTCGGAGCCTCCGGACTCTGGAGGCTCCTAGGCCGGGGAGCCTGCCTCGGAGCATCCGATCATGACGCGCGTCACCCCCGGGCGGTCCGCCCCACCCGCCATGCTCCGTTGACGCCTCTGCATCAACATCATGTAATGGGAGCCAATGGTCAAGGGAGTCTCAGGTTGAAAAAGTTTGGGAAACACTGGGGAAAGTTGCATATAGTAGAAACTACCTTAACTCTTTACCTTCCTGTTGTTGGTTGAACTCAACTTAAGGCTGAAGCACACCGAGCACATTCTGTGTGCGTGCAGCCCGTTGCGGCCGGCTGTGTCTGTGTTCTTTCTGGCCGGAGACAAGTTCCACTGAACGCCAAGAGTCGCCGGGAGCTGCAGAGAAGTCTGTTTGCGTTTGATGCTTCCCCTGGAGAATTCTCAACTTTGGCTGCGTTTCACTCGCAGCACGCAGAACGCGGCCGGTGTGCTTCCGCCTTTATAGTTTGCCCCAGTGTTCCTGGCCTTTTGTCTGCATGCCATTGGATACTTTGGGGGGGGGGGAATTCTCCATGTAACTGGGAGGTAGGCTTTTGAGGATAGCTTCTCTCTGTCTGGCTTTGTCATCATGGTGGCAGCAGAGTCTACTGGTTTTGACTCGGACATGGGGCAGATCAGCCATCACCACAGCTTGAGCCATGAAAATACCTGGCACTGTCAAGAAGAAACAGTGATTTCTACCTTGTTCCTAAGAGTCAGTGTAGGTTTATATTTGTGCTATTTGAGTGCTGATATGTCAGTCAACTCCTGATCCAAACTGAGGAACCAGTGTCTTTAATTACATTGTAGACGAGAAAGATGTGATACAGAAAGATGTGATCACATCTGTATCACATTCAGTGAGGGATACATTGCTACTATGATCTACTCGTTACCCTCAGGACAGTAATGTGATGCCCCATATATATTTATTGATACCCTGCCTTTCTACAAAAGCACTCATCATCATCATCATCATCATCATAACATTTATTAGCATAATTCAGATACAATAATACATAACATAAAATACATAAAAATACATAAAAGGGGGTCCCCCCTCCCTACCCTACATTAGAGACCACTAATCATAATTAGTGATTATTACTGGCGGGACATGGTTACTGGCGGGACATGGTTTATGGGATCACGAAGGGTCGGACACGACTTAACGACTGAACAACAACAAATCATAATTCTCAAGCATTGGGTGTCACTCAGCCTGCATGAACAAAATCTCTCACCAACCAGCCAGACAACTTCAGGACAGTAATCTGATGCTGTAGTGGAAGAAGATCCAGAAAACTGGCAGGAGCCGAGTGTGGTGTCAGCAGTGGACCCTTGTTGACTGATCCGGGCAGCGAGGAATTAATTGACGAAGACTTGGACTTTGGCAGGACTGGACAGCAAGGGGTTAACACCCAGGACTGCGTGGGTGGAGGCACACCTACCGCCCATGCAGGGTGTGTCCCACAGGTGTTGCTGATAATTAGGACTTTGGTTTGCAGTGATTGTAAGCCCCCAGCTGCACCCAATTAATATTGACGAGGATTTTTAGTACAGTATATAAGGAGCAAGATTCCAGCTCTAAGCCACCTTGCTGGGAGATGATGGAATGCTTGGTTGGAGGGGCTGCTGGACTGGAGAAGGACTGCATGACTGGAAGGACTATGCTGGACTGCTGGAAAGATTGCCATGCCCAGTTGACAGAATTGATGCAGATGGAGGAATTCTGCTACCAGCTGTGGAGAAAACTCAGCTGCCAGGACACTTGCTGAAAAGACTGGTTTGGGGGAATTTTGGAGGGAGACTGTTATTTCTGTTTGCAAGACTGTACTAAGCAGAATGGTTTCTGTTATGAGAGAATTTATGGTGTTAGGGTTGCTGTAAAGCAATAAATTTTGCTAATTGCCTGTCTGGAGTAAAGTAGCCTTTTTTGCATGCAGCGGCGTTATAACTATTTGAGAAGGGAGAGATGCTAATCAGTCTAAGCGGGCATTGGGAAAACATTTCAGAGGGAAATTGTTAAAGGGAACAAAAGTAGCTCCTAAGAGTGGAGTTTGGGTCCAAATCAATTGGATTTAACAGAAGAAATTGGTAACAGAAAAAGAAAAAGTGGGGTGACAAAGCCCAATTAGAAGAGATGTCTCATATATATTTATTGATCCCTGTCTTTCTACAAAAGCACTACATTGACAGAAGATAGATAGAAGGCCTGTGGCGCGTGATCGCATACCACCACTTTTGCCCTGCCCTCTCCAAGCGGGCAGGGCAGAGGCACCTTTGGCTGGGCTACAGTTAGAGGAGGGGCAAGCAAGCTGGTCAGGACCTATGAGAGCCCAACCATTCAGTTCCATCCTGCCTTACATTCAAATAGTAGCGCATTTTTACTAAATAGCCCTTGAGGTTGTTGTTGTTGTACTCCATCACAGCCTATGCTAGGCTGGTTATATTCTGCAATTTGCTATCTAGCCAAAATCCTGGGACTCGCAAAGATATCATTGTAAGATTTTTGCTTTTCCAAGCAACGTTTTCTGGAGCTGAGCTAGTGTGATTTGCTCTAGGCCAAGAATGGTGCTGGCAGCCCCCAGCCCACACATTGTTGCAGTGGCTGCTATGTCAGCCTGTTCTAGTTGTTCATCTTATTGCCAAAGGCATATATGCCTGTAATGAAATGTGTGTTCTTGGACACATCTGTACCCTTAAAATACTGGGAACTAGTGGGGGACAGATTCTGTCCATACACTTTAAAAGGGATATATGCCCCATAGTACACATAATACTAACAGGGGTTCTCAACCAGTGGTACTCGTACCACCAGTGGTATTTCGGCTGACTGCTGGTGGTACTCGGACCGCTGGAACCCTGTACTGATGTGGCACTTTTGGCACTGCGTTTTTGCTCCCAAGAGGTTCCTGCCTTTGGCTAAACCCCTGGGGAACGCTGAGAAGGACCCTCCCGTCCAGAGCCTCCTATCTGTGTTTTCTGGCCTCTGAAAACCTGGGAGAAACTGGCGATGATGTCATCACCAGTCACTTCCAGTGGAATGCAGCAGGAGAGTGGCGCTGGAGATGGTACTTGACCGGGAAGAGGTTGAGGACCCCTGTACTAATACATATACTAATACATATACTTGGCTTCCTAAGCACAAAATGTAAAATGAGAATCAGCAAAGTCAGTCTTGGAGATCACGATGGGAAGAATATTGCTATATTTAGTATAATCTGTTTGTAACTAATGTAACATAATTATAGGAACATTGTTAAATGAGCAGGAATGATTTCAGTAGCTGTAGACGTTGGAATACTCTTTCTCCAGAAGTTCAGCAGTGAAGCTGGAAATGAAATGCATTGTCTTTATTTGGATAAACATGTAACAGCTGGGCAGAAACAAGGGATTACTTTAGCCTCATGCTGTTCTACTATTTTTATTTTGTAAAATACATTTAAATGCATTTTTTAAAATGCTTATGAGAATTAAACTACATGTCCCATATAATATGCATTTTGGCTGCTTCTTTTTGTTTGCTTTGCTTTTTGTTTTTTTCTTAAACAAAAAACACACAGTGCACAACCAGACCATAGCAGCAGGTAGGATAGCTTTAATACTTTGTCCTTGCCACAGTTTTGATTGGGATTGTGCGCCCCCCCCCCCCCGTGCTCTTTCCAGAAACAGCATGCAGGATAAGTACAATCCCCAGTGGAGACAAAGTATTAAACCTCACCCCCTACATCCTTCCACTGTGGTCTCACTATGCCCCACAAGCTATTTTAAGGAAGGGAGGGGAGAAGCAGCCAAAACATGCCTTACACATTTAGCACTAATGTTAGAATGGCGGCGGCGGGACAGGCAAGTCAATTTAATTTATTAATTGGCTAACTAAAAATAAATAAATAAATAAAATCGTATCCCCCCCCCAAAAAAAAGAAATTATTTATTTATTTATTTTATTGTTGGAAGGGTGTCCCTGCTTAGAACCGGGAAAATCTGGTAAGCCTATGGCTATAACACCAAAAAAAGGGTTTGCAATGTTCAATATGGATGAATTAAAAGCAAGATCTATGGATAAGAAGTTAATCCCAATTTAATATATCATATTAGAAATGGTACTTTATCTATTTTATGGTCCCACAGCAGGGCTAGGAGCAAATGTAACACAGCCCTATCAGAAAGCAGATAAACTATTCGGTAAATGCTTAGTAACTTCTTAATTAACCAGTGTTGAAATACTTAACACTGACATTTATCTGCCATTTGAGCAGAATTACACTGCTTTTAAACAATGCATACAGATATAGCAGTGATAGGTGCTATGGAAATGATTATTTAATAGCATCTTTTATAAGGAAACTGTTCTCCTTTTTTCCCCAATTCATTCCTTCATTTTCAGGAGAAATTTGACTAGAAATTAAATTGCTGATGTATTTTAAGGTCTCGCATCCCCTAATTCATTTTTACACAGCAATATAGTTATACTTTTTTCCCCTACAGAGTGCACTTGACCTAAAAAAAAAAAATGAGTACTCGTAATTCACTCCAGAACAGTGGTTCTCAATACAAGCCTTAAGGTGTGATGAAACGTTAGTTATATAAAACAAAGCTTCCTATATATCACTGTGTAGCCACCAGAAATGACGGAAGCCCTCCTGGCGCCCGGAGCAAGGGCAGGGCCTGCGTGACGTCACGTCGATGCGCCCCCCCCCGCCGGTTTTGGTCTCATTTCGGAGCTAAACGGGCTACAGGGAGGGAGGGAGGGCTGAAACGAAGACGGCCAAAGCGCGAGGGTACGTACGCGCTCCCCCGCTGACTGCGCCCCGCCCCCACACCCGGAGCAGCTCCGCGCGCTCCACACAAGTTCTGCCTCTGGGCTACTCATGGTATTCCCCAAAAGTCAGGTGAGTCTTTAGTCTCAAGTCAGTCTGATTGGGGGGGGGTTGCTCTGACAATTAAAAGTATGGCCTTTCTCTAGGCCTGTGGGATCTGAGGCCTCTTGCCATCCGTCCTGCTGCAAGTCCTGGTATTGGCCTGGGTCATGCTGTCCTGGCAGCTACTCATTGCTACATACAGGTGTACTGTATACTCGCATGTAAAAAGGCTTGTCAAGCAGCAATAATTTGATGTAGACTGAACAGTTGTAGGATGAGGAAATGGCAAGATCTGAATCAAGAATTTGCTAGTTTACAGAGCAGTGATTCAGCCATCACAAACCAAAATACTGTACTGAGTCATGCTGAGTCATGTATAGTTCCACCCCTGCCCACTCAAAGTTTATTCTTTGTCTTTTACAAAATGTACCTACTTCCCTACACTCTGAAGTACATGACACACAGGAAAGAAAGGGCTTTTAATCTGTTCCCCTCTGATAGCAGTGGCGTCGCTATAATGGGGCCGGGGCGGGCAAATGCACCTGGGTGACAACCACAGTCTCACGAGGAGGAGCTGCGGCTGAATTTTTGAGCTCCATGGCTGCTTTTTTGCAGCCAGAGGGCTGTATGAGCAGCCGCGGAGCACAAACGTGCCAAAATCGGTGTATTTTCGGGGCCCTCCCACCCTCCCTGAGTCTTGGAAGGCTTCAAATGAAGCCTTCCGGGAGTGCAGGGGGTGGGGCGATGATGCAAAAAGTGTCATTGTCCCCCATGTGACCCAGATAGCAACACAACTATCTGAGAGTTCTGTTTGTTTGGGTTTTTTGCTAAAATGCCCATCCCTCCAACTGCTTCCCTTCTAGAAGAAATGCAGCTTCGGGACACAATTTTCAGCAAAAAAGAATACAAGAAGGAAATGAGTTAAAAATAAACAAAAACCCTCCTGCTCTCCTGTTTTCTTCCTTCTCCACAGATCTTCCATTTCAGATCATAGCCCCCATAGCCATGTTTTGTTAAAAAACAAAATGGCAAAAAAACCTCCATACAACTCAGTGTCACATGTCATCCCGTCTTACATGACATCAGTAGTTTTAAATTGGATTGATTCCAAACAGGATCAATATCGCCCCAATGTTATGGATTCATTTATTGACATATTTCTAAGTCAAAAGACTTTCAGTCAAAGATTCTTGAGATAGTTAATGTATAACATATTAAACTCGCATGAGATTTTAAAGCAACTAAGATCCTGTTGAGTAGTAAAAATAGATTTTACATTCAACACTTGGACACTGTGTATTCGAGCTGTACAAGGCAAAATGGTTGCCTTTCCAACACCACTGTGTAATGTCAAGATCCCAAGAAAATGGACTAGGAATGGTGAAGCCTGTTGTCTTTGCTTCTTAAGGAGTTGTTGTTGTTGTTGTTGTTGTTGTTCAGTCGTTAAGTCGTGTCCGACCCTTCGTGATCCCATGAACCATATCCCGCCAGGCCTTCCTGTCCTTCACTATCTTCCTGAGTTCGCTCATTTTCATGTTCGTTGCCTCGGTGATGCTGTCTAACCATCTCATCCTTTGCCTTCCCCTTCTCCTTTTGCCTTCAATCTTTCCCAGCATCAGAGTCTTCTCCAGAGAGTCCTCTCTTCGCATTAGGTGGCCAAAATATTTGAGCTTCAGCCTCAGTACCTGTCCTTCCAGGGAACAGTCAGGGATAAGACTCTCTAAAGTCTTTAGACCCACAAGTTACAATAATCAGGGTTCGACCAAAGGGAGAATACTGTACTGCAAAGTGAGATCTATATGTCTGAACAGAAATAATCAGATTTGACAGTAAAGATATGGTATCAGTCACATGTTTGATGAATGCCCATCTATTCAATCCTTACTACTCCACACTGCATACTTTGGACTGCAAACATTCAAGAGTCAAAATGCACAGTTGCCTATGTATTCTACCCTTTCAATGGAAAAAATTCCTCAGTGGCTAGCAATGAAAACAAGCCTTATTAAAATGATCCTAAAATGGTTTTAAAAATCCTAAATCAGGTTACCTTTAAAAGGTTTATTTCTTCTCTAGTTAGCCTAATTCAAAAGACAGATATCAGGGACAGTGATGGCAACACTGTTTACACCACATGGCACTACAGAGAGATGATCACTTAGCTTTTGTTTTGGTTCCAATTCATTTTTTCAAGAAGTGTAATTAAAAACTGCATTAATGCCACCAATTATGGCCTCCAAGGGACCAGAAACCTCATGTTACTATGTGATGGAACACAACTGAGCTGCAAACATCCATTTACCATTATAATACTCATTAATCCTGCCAAAAACAACTCATTACGAGACTTCAAGGAAATCATCTCATAGGCAAACAGAGCACAGAATCTATCTGTCACTGCATTCCTCACAGCACAAGTTGCAGGGGTGGAAATTGTTCAATGTAACTAATTTATGAAGCTGCAAACTCTATATTCATTTCTGACACCATCTGGGAGCCAAGTGGAAAAAAGTATAAGGAAGGTTTTGAGAACTAGGACAGATCTTCGGATGTAACATTCTCAAGATTTTTTACACGTAAATTTAGGAAATTGGTTTAACTGCAATAAGTAATTATATGAGGATAGAGCTCCATGTTATAGTACTTCCATGATTTGGGGGGGCACTCTTTATACAATGCAGGCACAGAGGTGGCAATGAAGTAGAAAGGTGAGTTTTGTGTGTGTGTATGTGTGTGTGTGAGAGAGAGGGGGGAGGCTTCTACCCTTTTCCTCGTGAGTTGCATGCTGTTTTATTTTCTACTACCCCACTGCTCTTGTCCCTAATATTTGTATTATATATATATATATATATATATATATATATATATATATATATATATATGGGGTATTCTCTCTCTCTCTCTCTCTCTCTCTCTCTCTCTCTCTCTCTGTGTGTGTGTGTGTGTGTGTGTGTGTGTGTGTGTGTGTGTGTGTGTGTGTGTGTCTTCCCTTGAATTGGAAAAAGCAGTTGGGTAGGGTAATATTCAGAGGAAAGTTGTCCAAAGAGAAAAGTTAAGTAGCTCCTCTTCCCTCATGCCAGTCTTTCACACCAGGTTGCAAGAACTTGCAATCTTAGCAGCTGCATTGTTGACCCCCCCCCAAAAAAAAAATCTAGGAAAAATTCATGGAAATGTATGTCATGCCACCTTAAATGCCTCATTAAAATTGAAATAAAAGATAAGTATACCTCTGATGAGCCTAAAAATCATGATATAATCGTAATACACTTTTCTCTGCTCAGTTATTTTTAATGTGATTTCTAATAGTTCCTGTGATTCAACAGGAAGAACTGTAGTCCAGTATCTGCAGAAGTATTTCTGCAAGATGATAAGCGCAATAGAAGTACCCTGCTCTAATGGGATTCCTAACTCTGTTTTTCTAATCCAAGAGGGTGATTGTTTTCCTTCAGATTCATTCTAACAGTCAACATGAAGAGGCACTTCTTCCCTTTCTTATTTTAAACAGGGAAAACATCTGGGTGTTCCTGGAGGTTCCAGTCAGATGTAAACATACTTCTCTATAGAGAATTTTACGGAAAGCCCACTTTTTAGTCATGGAAAGTGTCAAAAAATATGAGATTTAAGGCCAGTGTTCAACAAAACATGCTTTAAAAGCTATGCCTTTCTAATTAAAATAAATAAGGCCACTACTTGCAATAGTTTCTCTTTTAAACTGTATGGAAAAAGAGTTGCAAAATGAAGATTATGGGTACAATTCAGCAAAAGCTAAGCATATTTAATATTTATGCTCCTTCAAATCAATTGCAGGACTTCAACTTGTTTAGCGTTGGCTAGATCATGACATACATATTTTCAGATATTTGTTCCAGTCAACCTCAAGCCCACATCCATCTAGTTCTCAACTACACCTTGGCTAATTTCCATGTTCTTCTCTCTTTTGCACTTTTGTTCTTAGTTCTGCACTTTTGACTTAGCAATATCCCATCATAATACAGGGATGTGGATCAAGTCTCTGACTCCAAGTCTTGAGTCAAGTCCCAAGTCTCTGGGTCCTAGTCTCAAGTCAAGTCCCAAGTATTTGCATCCAAGTCCCGAGTCTTTGGTTGTGAGTTGGAAGTCCCTATCTATTTAATGGGGACATTGGGTTTAAACCTAAATAAAATTTGACTTGTTGTAAAAGGTTCCAAGTCTCAAGTCGAGTCTGTAGAGTCTTTTCCAATCGCCAAGTCAAGTCCGAGTCAAGTCATCGACACGACTTGTTTCTGACTCGAGTTCTAGTCAATAGACTTATCTACATCACTGTCCTAATACGTAAACACTAATAAGACATTAGCACCATGCCTGTTAATCTGTGATATTCATTATATGGGGGGGTGAGTGTGTATTTAAAATATGTGTATATGTGGCACTGCTTCATCTTGCCTCAACATTCTTCTGCCCTCTCCATCTCCATCTCTCTCTCTCTCTCTCTCTCTCTCTCTCTCTCCCCCCCCCCCTCTCTCTCATCTATATTATGCATTTATAAAATGTTCAGAAGAGATGTATCTTTTTCTCTATGCCTGCAGAGTGCCTGGTTCAAAGAAATGCCAGTACTGATGGGAAACCCTGTTCACTACTGTCATACAAATAGTGCAATAGCAGACAATGACTGTAAACCCAAATGCACTTGTAATGAAGAGGCCCAGGCAGAAGATTGTTGAAGCAAGTAGGTTTTTCCAAATTCAGGCAATCTTGCATAAAAAATAAATTAGGAATGGTGGAAGAAGGATATCAGGATTTCAGTTTGTTACCTATATTCCAATAAGGTCACCTAAATCAGTGCCTCACTATTAACAAAAAAAGGATCTTGTATAGATGGATAACACAGACATAGTAGTTCTGATTTAGGGCACTAATAAATGCAAAACAAAGCAACTTTTTACCTCAATCAAATGCACAATTACTGGATCTAAAGTAATTCCCGCTGATCTTTACTTGAACTGACTGTTGGTAGACATGCTTAGCTGGGCTCATGCACCATTGATTTCCTGAGCTTAGCTCTCCCCCAGTGTAATGCAAGTTTTAAAAGTGCAACGTTCTGGCTGGATCAAGTCAATGCAGCCGAATCTAATGCATGCTTAGTTGAAGTATTCATGTAATAACAGTCAATGAAATATATTCCCAGGTAAGTGTGAAGGGGATTTCAGCCCTAATATTGTCCTTTCATGCTGATGAATTCAACTGAAAGAAAAATTATATACTGTATTGGAATGAAGGATTCCTCCTCGGCCCCCAGCCCCCCCCCCCCCCGATTTTTCCAGAAAGATCTGTAAGAAGGATTCCACATTCTCATCAGCTCTTGTGCACTGTAACATCCACTTTCATTTTTCATTGCAGGCTAAGTTTTGCCATGTGTATTCATCCACATACATTGTTGCATGAAAGAATAATGGAGGGGAAATGTTACATGCAGCCCTAAGAGATGTGGTCCTTTGGGAAAGACAAGTGTGTCAGAGAGAAAAGAGATATAAAAAGGGACAAATTGAGTAAAGGATCACAAACGTGTAAGAGCCATTCTTTTATTCTTGTTCTTCGGATTGTCTAGTTTCTCTTGAGATTGGTGGTTACCAAATACAAACTTTTGGCTGTTACCATGAACAAACTAAGCTTTAGGGAGACTGTAGGGAGTTCTACATAGTGAGAAGGTTCATTTATGTGTGGCTCATACAAACCAAAGAAAGCCATTCATGTCTATTTGATTGAAACTGTTTTATTTCAACTTTAAATGGGAACCAAGACAATCCTCAAAAGCAAAAATATATAAATGAAATATACCTCTAATATATTGAGGTAACAAACTCATAATCACATTGACTGGCCTCAATGGAACTTGCTCATGAGTAGAAGCATTTCAGATTGAAGACGCAAAATTAAATTAGTACCAAAGGGAATCCAGAATGCCTTTGACCTTTGATGTCTGAAGTGAGGATTAGTGAAATCCACATACTTTCAGTTTCAGAGACACAGGGATAATATAGCACCTCCTCCCTGTAATACAGCTCTCTTTGAGTTTAACTTTACAAGTCAGGTCAAAGGAAAGAGGATGTTGCAGCCTGTCTGATCCATTTCTGTGCAGACTGGCAACTCTGAGGTTAAAGTTAACTTCAAAGAACAAGAGTCTGAACTCAATAATAAGAGACCTGCAGGTGGAACATTGGATTGCAACTGGGTGTCAATGTTTTGTCACTTATAGCTTATGTAACTTTTATGGACAAATGGACGTGACTGAGTATTCCTAATGAACAATACCAGCACATTTCTACCTTTGGAACTGGTGCTATTCCTCCTGTGTGTACCAGCCTCAGCACTACATTGTAGCTTTGCATTACATCTGTTGGACTTTTTGGATAGTTTTTCATTATAACCTCTATTGCACTTTGTAATGATCCACATGTTAGATAGGATTTTCCATGCAGACCAGAAGTACTACTCTATGCAAAAATGGTACCTGTGGTGGAAACCCTGTGGTCAGGTCAACACATGTGGAACTGCATACACATCCCCATGTGTACTAAACAGGCACTAAACAGGCAAGTCCCTATCTATTTAATGGGGAAAACGGGTTTAAACCTGAACAAAATTCGACTTGTCGTAAAAGGCTCCAAGTCTTGAGTCGAGTCTTTCGAGTCTCTTACAATCGCCGAGTCAAGTCATTGATGCGAATTGAGTCCGACTCAAGTCCAAGTCATTAGACTCAAGTCCACATCACTGCTGGTCAGTTTTTTTACTTGAAAAACATTTTTGTGGCAAAGCACAATTTACTAATCATGTGTCTCTGTTCTTCAAAATGATAGGTGGTGTTCTACTAAAAATAAGTTGATCAAAACTGATGTCTTTCAATGTCTAACTGCCCAATCCTATCCCGGGCTCACCTGCACAGTGAAGGGCCACTGTTGCACTTGCAGCATCTGCTGCATCCTGCTGGCCAACTGGGAACCAGGCCAGGCAAGACTCGTAAGTGAAGTTTTATTTCCCTCTCCAGCCACTCTGTGGTCCCCTATGGGCCTATTCAGATTTTTAGGAGCTCTTTTGCTGGCGTGAATCTGTTAGGCTGAAGGTGTGTGTGTGTGTGTGTGTGTGTGTGTGTGTGTGTGTGTGTGTGTGTGTGTGTGTGTGTGTGTGTGTGTGTCAGGCTTGGGATGGGGGGAATAGGATTCGGGGGCTGTGAGTGCTGCTGAGATCCACCCCTGATCTGCCCCCAGAACACCCAGTTCCCACCCTGATCCACTACCACTATGACCACGCCAAAGGATGGTCTGCATGGCGCTGCTACTGACGCACGGCCTTCTGGCCTTTGCACTGCTAGCAGTGCTCTACAGACCTATGGTGAAGCTGTTGCATCAGTGGACCTTGCAGTCTGCCAGTGTACCACAAAGATAGAATTGTACCCATAGGCTGCAATCCTATGCACAATTTTTAAATTGTGGAAGCGGCGGCGGCTTGAGGGGCCAGTCAGAGTCCTGGCCAGCCGAAATGCAGCCAACCAGGCTCCAGAGTCATGCCAGCGGCGGCACCAATGGCAGCTTCAGGGCCTGGGGCCGGGGGCAGTCAAAGATGGAGTCCTGGCTGGCCCGAACGCAGCCAGCCAGGAGAGAAGGCGGCGGCAGCAGGAAGGAGGACAGCAAGGCAAGGCAAGTGGCAATGGCAAAATGGCCATTTTTGGGGCCACAAATAAATAAATAAACAAACAAACCTACCTACCTTTCGGGCACCCTTCGGAGCGAGTGGGCGCTTTACTCCCACACAAAAAAAGGCACTTCAGGACAAAAAATAATTATGGTGGCCCCCCTGTATTGTATAAAATGTATGGCCCAATCCAGAACAAACTCATGTTCTGGCAGCACAGGGTCCTTCATGGCTGTTGCAAAATGGCCACACTCCAGCAACCTGGAAAAGAGCCTTGGCACCTGTAAGCCATCTCAGGGGGCGGGAGGGAGGCATGGGCATGGGCAGAATGGGGCCGGGAGGGGGAGGAACAGAGAGGAGACCGCTGCTGAGAGGAGGGTGGATTAAAGCCGGGAAGGGGGTGGTATCAGCAGCAATGGTACCGCTGATACCCTATCTCCTTTCCCAGCATCAGTCCACCTTCTCAGGTCCACTTGGACTTGCTCCAGCTAAATCACTGGCGCAAGTCCAAGTAGACCCAGCAGTGCAATGAGGGCTTATCCTCAGGGAAGGGAACAGATGTTCCCTTACCTAGAGGAGAACGTTGGGACTACTCCCCTATAGGAAGCAGTGTGCACTCTGATGGCACAGCTCAATTGGCGGGGAGGGTGTTTCATAGGATTGGGCTGTTAATAGCTTTATACATTGTAAAAATAAAATATTAAAATGACTCTGAGAGATCAATGACTTCCTTATTGGTTATTAGAGGAACTTGGGCAAATCACATTCTTAGGCTGCAATCCTCTACACTTACCTGGGACTAAGTTCAATGGAACTTGATGCAGCTTAGTTCTGAGTAGACATGCATGGGATTTCAATGCTAGTCTGTTTCCCTATCTGGGAGTTATAATTATTGCCCTCATAAGGTTGTTCTGAGAACTAAACCAGTAAAGAGTGATGGCAATAGATTTGTAAACTGAAAAAATTGGAAATTTTCATGGCCCGTTACAATGTGTATAGATCTCGGGTTTCAGGGTTTTCCAGCCATGTAAAAATTCTTTAATATTTTTAACATTAAAGAATTTTTACATGGTTGAAAAACCAGGAAACCCAAGATCTATACACATTTGTATACTATTTGTTTACAAAAAAAAGGTCTCTGCATCTGAAAAAAGGCACCTGACTTTTCAGCTTTTAAATTTCTATATACAGTAGTACTGAGAGTTACCAGAGCTCAGGAACATCTGCGTAGTAATCCCCACAAAGCCAAGGACTTTGATTGTAATAGTCAGGGCCGTGTGGTTTCCGCAGCATGAAAAACCAGGGTTCTATGCCAAGAAAACCCAGATGTAAACATAGAATAAATAAGGTATTTCAAGAAACGCTGGATGCATTTAGGTTCTGTTTGCTTAATTTAGTTTGGTCTAAGATCCAGGCTATATGACAGCAGAAGGCAAGAGTAAGTAGAATAATGGGGGAGAGGAGGGCATGGAAATTGGGAACAAATAGACAATGGAGGGGACATTGGACAGACAGGCAGGCAGGCAGACAGACAGACAGACAGACAGATAGAGCTGTACAGGGCATGGAAACTTCATTCACTGACCTCTGGAAGCTCTTTCTAGTGTCCCACTACGGTCTAATGTTTATACAATATTTACAAATGTATGCCAACATCTTTGAGTTCTGGAAACCAAATACTATGCCAGTCTGCACTGATGTGTGGGAAATACATAGTGTTCATATCATTGCCTAGCATTCGGAGAACCATGTCAGGTTGCAAAATGGGGGATAAGATCCGGCAAAAGTCACTGCCACCGGATACACCCACTCCTGACTTTGACACACACACAACCAGTTACTCCCCCTCTCCATCCAGTTACTCCCCTTGCCCTCCCCTTCCCCACCTACAAACCACCCCCTGCACCAGCCTATCTGCCCTGTGCCATCTGGGGCCTGCGGTAGTGGGGATAGTCAAATAGCCTAGCAGCGGCAGAATCTTTGAGCCATTTCAGTCACTAGTCCCTATGACACTAGTCCCACTGTCATAAAATGTCCATAGGATTGAGCCATGAGGCTACAATCCTAGGCAAATTTAACTGAGAATAAGTCCTATTGAACACAGTGAGACTTTTTTCTGAGTAAATGTGCATAGGTTAGCACTCTAAGAGTGCAATTCTATGTGTGTTTATTCAGAAGTAAGTACATTGTATTCAATAGTGCCTACTCCCAGGTAAGTGTGCATAGAATTTTACCTTAATATACTGTTTATATTTATCTGGGACATCTTTAATTCCAGTGTCAATGTTTATACATTTGTTTTAAACTATTGCAACCAGTTCCAAGATCTTGAGGTGAAATGAGAGAGATCTTTAATTAAAGTATAATCAGTCTGAAAGTTGGAATAAGTGGCAGAAAACAACAACCACTCTAACGAAGAAATCTGAAGTGGATTTTTCGGTTGCATAGTCGTAGTGAGACATGGCTGGGGGTGTCATGACAAGCTCCTACTCTTCATGCTCTTCTTTACTGCTACACCACTGACACCAGCTCTCACAATGTCTACCTCGCAAGAACCCTGTGAGAGGACATGAACTTGAATCTCCCACATTGAAACCCAACAGTCTAACAATTGCCCCACACTATATACCACTGAACCATAAGCTGTCGATCGAAAGGTCGGCAGTTCGATTCCCGTGACGGGGTGAGCTCTCGTTGCTTGGCCAGCTCCTGCCAACCTAGCAGTTCCAAAGCATGTCAATGCGAGTAGATAAATAGGTACCGCTTGCGGGAAGGTAAACAGCGCTCCGTGTTCCAGCTGCATGCTACGCGCTGCGGCAAGGAGAGTCATGCCGGCCACATGACCACAGAGGCGTCTTCGGACAACGCTGGCTCTTCAGCTTTGAAATGGAGATGAGCACCACACCCTAGAGTTGGACATGACTGGACTTAATTGTCAGGGGATACCTTTTTATCCCCAGATATCACAAGACTAGAAGACTAGAAACATTTGTGAAATGATTGCTGCTATTGAAGTGCAAAATACAGTATAGCTATTATAACTGGCAATTCTTGAAGTGTCCAGTTTCAAAAATTTCTGGATCTTTATATGCCATAGAAACAGGATTTGCTGTACTTTAGGCCTTTAGCTCACATCAGCATGATATATGCTGGACAGTGAAGTAACAAAAGTATAGATCTGCCCATCTGAATGAATGAAACATGAAGGTGTAGTATCTGATGCCAGGTATTGATTGGTGTGAATATAATGAATTGTATGATCTATAAGACCATAATCCTGCTATTAATTTGCCTTTCAGGTCATAATCACATACACTTCTGAAACGCTAAACTAATCACAAAGCGAGTCATCCAATTGAAGTTATATTATCGAAATTACATACACATTAATGACTTCCAATTACCAAATGAAGAATAATATTCAGTGTTTTAATAAAGCCTAACAGGTAAATATGTTCAGCCTGAAACACACTCAGGTGTTCTCTGGAAGATCTTTTCCCCAGAGCTTCCTGCTCCAGTGTCCACGAAGTCCTGGGAAAATATCACATTGTGACATCTACACACAACATCTAAAGCATTACCTCATGGACTTGGTTTTTCGGTAGTTAATAGCAGCTGGAACAGGACTCTCCACAGATCAAGATCATGGCAGGAGAGTGTGGGGCTTAGGGGGACTCCTTGCCACAGTCCTGATCTGCAGGGGTCCCAATTCATCTGCTATTTATGACAGAAAAAAACCTCTCATTGATGCAAGGAAATGTGTACTTCATTACTACTGTATCAGCTGAGCTGTCAGTGAATAATCCATGCACAAGTATTTGCAACATCATACTTAATAGATAGGATTACCATATTTTCCCAGTTCCAAACAGGGACACCCACCCCCTGAATTAATTAATTAAACTTTCCTGTTTAAGGAGGCCTTCTGAGTCCTTGCCTTTTTTAACATCCTGCACAGGTGGGGTGCTGCTGCTTTTTAATGCTTTTTTATGCTTCTGTTTTAATTGTAATTTGATGTGTTTTTATTAATTTTAGATGATGTTTTTACTAGCTTTTGTGGATTGTTTTTTACTGTTTTAAATGTGATTATTTGTATCCCATGTTGTAAGCCGCCTTGGGTCCCTTCGGGGAGAAAGGCGGGGTAAAAATATTGCAAATAAATAAATAAATAAATAAATAAATCGATTGATTGATTTTTTTTCTTTTTTGTGGGCTCAAAGCACCCATTTGTTGCCTAAAGGGCAGCTGAAAATTTTATTTATTTATTTATTTGTGGTCATGAAAATGACCATTTTTGCTGTTGCTGCCACTTGCCTGTTCTGCTGCCGTAGCAGCCGCCGCTGCTGGAATTCTGGAGCCTGGCCGGCTGCATCCGGGCCGGCCAGGACTCCAACTGCCCCCTCAAGCCGCCGCCACCGCTTCCAAAATGTGATCTTTTTTCGGAAGCGCTATCTTGGATCTCGTGAAATCTCATGAGATCCAAGATGGTGGCGCCCAAATCTCATCAGGGCACATGAGGTAGTAGTGCTTCTAGTAGTAGTAGTACAGGATTGATAGGATTGGGTCGTAAGATATCTAATGATTTGCAGCCTGATCCTGCCTATGATGCTGTGGCCGGCCTAAAGGGCCGGCCGCTGCATCTTAGGTAGAATGTGGCACACCTCGGGGCTTCATCCCCTTCCCCAGGTGAAAGTACCGCGGGCCTCGATGGGCCTCGTCAGATGTACACCAGCTCGAGCTGGAGTACGTCTGGGGAGGCCATGTATGGCTGGTCTGGCCTGAGAAGGGGATATGGTGGAGCGTGCCGCCAATATCCCTGCCCCCCCTCCAGGGCCTGACCGGCCTGCCCTGCCACTGACTGGCACAGCACTTACCTGCGTCCTGCGGCATGGGTGGTGTAGGGTGGCGGAATGAGTGGTGCCGGCCTCCGTGCCAGCGCCGCTTACTTGCTGGGTGCCACGAAAGTGT